>JAAALK010000792.1:0-19972 GCA_019279435.1 Zizania palustris | reverse complement strand
CCCTATCCCGAGAGAAGCCCACGAGACGTTGCACTCCATTCATCCCGGCAGTACCAAGATGTACCAGGACCTGAAGAACGTTATTGGTGGTCAGCATGAAAGAGAGATTGCACAGTTCGTCGCCGAATGTGACACCTACAGAAGAGTAAAAGCTGAACATCAGAGACCTGCAGGATTGTTACAGCCACTTAAAGTACCTGAATGGAAGTGGGAAGAGATCGGTATGTATTTCATCACCGGATTACCAAAGACTCAACTTGGGTATGATTCCATTTGGGTGATCATCGATCGGCTTACAAAAGTAGCACATTTCATATCCGTCAAGACAACCTTCAGTGGTCCTAAGCTTGCAGAGCTATACATGGCCCGGATCGTATGTCTTCATGGAGTGCCCAAGAAGATAGTGTCCGACAGAGGAAGTCAGTTTACCTCTCGTTTCTGGAAGAACCTTCAAGAGGAGATGGGCACGAGATTGAATTCAGTACCGCCTACCACCCTCAGACAGATGGACAAACATAGAGGGTGAATCAGATATTAGAGGATATGCTGCGGGCATGTGTCTTGGATTTTGGAGCCACTTGGGACAAGAGCTTGCCGTACGCTGAGTTTTTGTACAACAATAGCTATCAAGCCAGCCTTCAGATGTCTCCTTTTGAAGCCCTATATGGACGTAAGTGCAGGACGCCTCTACTTGGGACCAAACTGGTGAATCCCAAGTATTCGGAACAGACATTCTTCGTGAAGCCGAAGAGAAGGTACGGATCATCAGATACCGACTCAAGATGGCCCAATCACGACAGAAGAGTTACGCAGACAATCGTCGCCGAGACCTAGCCTTTGAAGAAGGAGATCATGTTTACCTTCGAGTTACGCCTCTCCGTGGTACTCAACGGTTTAACATGAGAGGAAAGTTGGCCCCTCGATATGTTGGACCATTTCCCATTGTTCGACGCCAAGGCGAAGTTGCATATCAGTTGGAATTACCACCCTCATTGGCTGGAGTACATGACGTATTTCACGTATCCCAACTCAAGAAGTGTCTGCGCGTTCCAATAGATCAAGTGGACCTACAGCAGTTGGATGTTCAAGAGGATCTGACCTATGTGGAAAAGCCGGTCAAGATATTGGAAGTCAAAGAAAGGATCACCAGGAGTCGGGTCATCCGCTTCTGCAAAGTGCAGTGGAGCAATCACCCGGTAGAGGAAGCTACATGGGAAAAAGAAGATGAACTCAAGGCACAACATCCTGAGCTATTCGAGGATTGATCTGAATCTCGAGGACGAGATTCTCTGTAAGGGGGATAGGATTGTAACACCCCAAGAAATAAAAACAAATAAAAGAAAAGAAAAATATTATTTAAACCATTTCTGGATTTATTTATTAAAGGAAAATCATAAAAGAACACAAATAAAGCCAAACAAGGAGAAATACACAAAATATGGACCTGAAAATTTTATGAGATGAACTAGAGCCCAAAGTATAATTTTAGGAATTTTTACAAATTTTTATCAACAGTGATTCAACCCTTAATCAAATAAATGAATTACTGGAATTATTTTAAATCGGAAAAGATATTAAAACCTTAACGGGCCTCAACCTCCAAACCACCCTGAGCCCGGCCCAATCTAGCGGTGTGCCACCGACAGGTGGGGTCCACCTGTCGGCGCACTCCCCCGCTCCTCTCTCCTCCACCGCGCCTCACTTGGCCCACGTGTCAGCCTCCTCTCTCTCGCCCTCGCTCCCTGACACCTGTGGCCCGCCTGTCGGCCCCTTTCCTTTTCCATTCGCCCACTGACAGGTGGAGCCCACCTGTCAGGACCTTCGTCCCCGATGGAAGGGGATCGCTCCCCTTTCCTTCCGGCGACCCCCTTTCCTTCCCTCGCCGCCGGCCGCCCCGATCCGGTTGGATCTACCTCGGACACCTTTCCCTGGAGCCCCACGATCCCTTTCCGCCCTTTGGCCACGCGTTTTGATGAATATGGAAGCCGGGCCAAGGGAATGGAACCCTTTGGCCGCCACCGGTGACCCCTATAAGAACCCCTCGGCTCACCGCACTCAGCCCTCACCTCCTAAGCCCTAACCGAAGCCCTCCAGAGCGCCGCTGCCGTTTTTGCGAGCTCCTCCTCTGGTCTGCCTCCGGCGAGCGATCGCCGCCGCCTCGGACCCCCACTACCCTAGCCGTTGCCACCTTCGTGACCGCCGAGACCCACCCGTCCCCGCCCGCCCCTCGGTTGGCCGTAGGATCCGCCGGATCGCCGTCGCCGTCGAGCACCCGAGGAGACCTCACTGTCTACACTCGCCGTCGTCGCCGTCCGTCGCCCAGCTTCGCCGCCGAAGGTACCATCATGACCCCCTTACTCCCCGCGTTCCATTTCTGGCCCTATCTAGGCACGTAGGCGCTCGCCGCCGCTGCCATGACCTCAACCGAGCCCCGCCGTCGCCGGAGACGAAGGATGCGAGGCCCTTTACGCGCGTGCCGTGCCGGATTGAATCCTGGCCGCACGATCGCGAACGAGGGGCACAGATTAAATCCCAATATCATCTGTAGATATGGTCAAAGGGGTACGGAGCGATCGCAGCCGTCGATCGTTACTTAAACCCCTGGATCAATCTCGTGCGTCCACGCGTACCCCTTCGCTCCGTTTTAATCTGAGCCGTCCGTTTTCACTTAAACGAAACCGCCTCGCGCCTGGCCGCTTGATCTGGATCGGACGATCCAGATCGGTTCGGTCCACGCGCACAGTGGCACGGTCCACCGTGGGCCTGGCTCAACGTGGACCAGAGCCCATTTCCTGGTTTTAAACAAAATTCAGAAAATAGTTTAAACTTCAAAAATTCATAACTTGCTCATTTTAACTCCAAATTTCACCATTCAAATTTTGTTAAATTCAGTATATTATTCTCTACACATTAATGCCATAAAAACAGTATGTTACTGTTACCCAAAATATTTTAATAAATAAATGAATAAAAACCCCTTAGGGATAAATTAATAATTCAGGAAAATAAATTAGAAAATCCCTAAGAAAATAAGTTTACTGTTTATTCACCAAACATCAGCACATTAAAACTTTATTCCACATAATAAAACCCACAAATGTGTATGTTCATTATTTGGTGGATTTTATCTGTTTATTGAATGTATTGTTTATTTTTCCGCATCGAGAAGACTACGAGTTCGTCGAGGAGCCGGAGTTCTACCCCGAGGTTCCTCCATCCCCATTTGCTGATCAAGGAAAGTCATCGACCACCTCTGTGGAAACAGTTGATCATAATTGAGCCCATGTTTTAATAAGTTATCGCTATAACCCATAGGTTAATATTGCATTAGTCCAATAATCAAGCCTTACGCTTATATTTATTAGATCCCCGTCCTTGTGTGCAAACCCAAGCCATGCTTATTGATCCTTAACTCCTTGTCACTCTACTATAAAAATATTAGCTAGTGCCCAATGTACCGGCACGACTGCTATAGGATAAAAAGAATTAGTCGTAGATAGCTAGATTCTGTATATGATTTTCCCCGTTATTCTCGTCTCTGGACTCTGTTGGAGTTGGCTAAGTTATAAGTATGGTGGGTTCCGGGTGCAAGCTCGGGCACTGGTTTGTCGCACCCGGGGCACTATAAGGACCGGTCTGCGGGATCTGTTGCAAAGCACTTCCGTACCAACCACAAGTCTAATGGGTAAGTCCTAACTGGAAGTATGGAATACTCCAGCTCGATGCACCATAGAGGAGGGGGCAAGGGGCTAGCCTGCGGGCGACTTGTACCGACGAGGCTCAAGGGGGGTATGGTGGGGCTCCGATGCGTCGGGACACCATATGAAACCCATAAGAGGGTGTTGTTGAGTCGGGGAGGACTATATGGAAGGTTTTGGCACGAGTTCCCGTGAAATGGGTCATCTCGTTACACTTTGGTGTAAGTGATGAGTGCGTGCCTTGTGGGTACAGTGGTACATCTCTGATCAGAGTAATTTAATCTTTTCGAAAAGTCGAGCCCACGGTCAAGGGCGGGTTGTGTGACTACTCGCAGTTAGTTTACAATTGTTTGAATGGTCGAGTTATTCATGGCACGTAAGGACTGTTGAGCGAGGTGGGGCTGACTGTACCCCTCGAGTTAGAAGATGATGATGCACACACACATGTTTACTTTTCCGTACTAATAAATTGCTCACATTTAAAGCTTTACAATTATGCTGCTTCCGCAAAACTAGCCACTATCTCCCTTGTTATTACCTTGCATTATATTTGCATTTGGTGGCTTGCTGAGTACATCTGTACTCACCCCATTGACTTAAAACATCAGAGCCCGTCTACTACGAGGAGGATGCAGGTCTGGAGTAGCGACCCAGTCAAGGCGAGACTGGAAGGAGGCGTTCATCTAGGACCCTTATTTTATTAGTTTCTCTTCACCTTTATTCACTTTTGTATTAATGCGGTCTACGAATCGTGAATGATTGCCTGTATTGTACGTGGTCGCATGATGAATGTCTTGTTTTATTGATTTTCTATGGAATTTCAATAAAGTCCTGATTTATTAAATCGGGGCGCGACAAAAAGCAAACTTGATGATCACTGAATTTTGTTGTTCTTTTCTTAGTGCCAGGGGTTATTTGTTTGTCCACCTTATACTTTCCAATCCGGCCAAGCCTAGGCATGAAAGCCATTAGAAGCTTAAAGCAATGATTTTGGCATACACTACACTATTCCAGTTCAGACCAATGTGCAATGGTAAGCAGTCTAGAATAGGGTAGTGCGACAAACAAACCCACCTGGATCTTTTAACTTGAAACATGCAAATCATGGAGTTTTTGATTTTAACTAAGTGAACCAATTTGTTGGCACTTTATGAATATCCATGAAAAAGTAGAACAATTTTTCAAGTTGCAATTTTGAGCATCCAAAGAAATGTGTCTTGCTATCAAGTAGATAAAAGATAGCTAAAAGCAGTCCTACCTAAACATGCTAGATTCAAGACTAAGCAGTGAGCACGATTTGATTTTAAAAAGAAAACATCATGCATATGAATGTTTCAGATAAATTAAAAAGAGCTGAGCTGTTATGATGTCATGGATTATAATCAGGCATATAAGTGCAAAAGATGTAAATGCAATTTCAACACACAATTAGCAAATTCACATCCATCTAAAACTGCTCCCCCTCACAAAATGCCGTAAGGGTGACAAATACCAAGTTCCCCACGCAAGTAAGCAAATCGAGAAGCATCGAGGGGTTTTGTGAAAATATCGGCTAGCTGGTGTTGGGTATCAACATATTGAAGTTCAATATCACCCTTCTCATTGTGATCTCTGAGAAAATGATATCGCACATCAATGTGTTTGGTTCTGGAGTGCTGAACCAGGTTGTTTGCAATACAAATAGCACTAGTGTTATCACAGAAAAGTGGAACACTCTTATATTCTGACCCGAAATCCCGCAAAGTGGAAGTCATCCACAAAATCTGAGAGCAATAGCTAGCTGCAGCAACATATTCGGCCTCAGCAGTTGATTGTGCAACACTAGACTGTTTGCGGGAAGACCAGCAAACCAAAGAAGTACCCAGAAAATGACAAGTACCAGAGGTACTTTTCCTATCAATTCTACACCCAGCAAAATCCGCATCGGAATAACCTCGAAGACATAAAGATGAAGATGCTGAATACCATATGCCAAATTCGAGGGTATGTTTGAGATACCTTAGGATGCGCTTGACCGCTTGGCGGTGCGAAGCTCGTGGTGAAGCCTGAAAACGAGCGCACAAACACACAACGAAGTGTATATCCGGCCTCGTAGCAGTCAAGTAGAGGAGGGAGCCGATCATGCTTCGGAACTCCTTCTGATCTACGGCTTCTCCATCTTCGTCAGGGTCCAATGCTACAGATGTAGCCATTGGAGTGGCGAGGGGCTTCGCATCAGCCATGTCAAACTTCTTGAGCAGGTCCTTGGTGTACTTTGTCTGGTGGACAAAAGTACCTTGTTTGCTTTGCTTGATTTGCAAACCAAGGAAAAAGGTGAGTTCACCCATCATCGACATCTCAAATTCCCTGCTCATGGTATCTGCAAACTCGGCAACCAAAGCATGAGAAGAGCCACCAAAGATGATATCATCCACATAAATCTGAACTAGGAGGAAATCTTTGCCATGCTTGAGAGTAAACAGTGTTTTATCAACAGAGCCCATCAAATACCCTCGCTTAAGCAGAAAAGACATAAGTCTATCATACCAAGCCCGAGGGGCCTGCTTGAGTCCATAAAGAGCCTTATGAAGTTTAAGGACTTTTTGTGGGTACTTGGGGTTTTCAAAACCAGGGGGTTGTTTTACATAAACATCTTCACCTATGAAGCCATTAAGAAAAGCACTTTTGACATCCATTTGATAGAGTTTGAATCCCCGGGATGTCGCAAAGGCAAGCAAAATCCTAATGGCCTCAAGGCGAGCAACAGGTGCAAAAGTTTCAATAAAATCAATCCCTTCTAGTTGAGAAAAGCCCTGAGCTACAAGTCTAGCCTTGTTTCTAACTATAGTCCCATCCTCCCCTTGTTTATTTTTGAAAATCCATTTTGTTCCAATGAAATGAATATTTGGTGGAGGATCAACTAATGACCAGACATGGTTTCTCTCAAAATTTTCAAGTTCCTCATGCATGGCATTGATCCAACTAGAATCAGAAAGTGCATGACTAACATCTAAGGGCTCGAAAGAAGCAACAAAAGCGGAATCAATGAAATGAGCATGAGAACGTGTTACCCTTTGATCAAGCTCACCAATGATCTGCTCGGGAGGATGCATCCTTTGAACATGATGTGGAGCCTCGCGGCGGGATGCAGTCTCCCCCTCAACTTGTGCATTGGAGTGGTCCAAGATGACCGATGTTGAGGTAGTCGCTTCGGGACCTCGTACCGAAGTTGTCGAAGCGGGGTCAGCTTCGGGGGTTGATGTCGAGGGTAGTAGGGGTTCATCCTCGAATTCTCCGGGATCTTCCTCTTCGAAGATGGTCTGTTCCATGTCGTGTTCATTTGCCTGTTCAAATGCAGAACTAACAGAGGGGGTTGATTCATCAAAAGTCACATCACATGACTCGATGACAGTGTTAGTCTCTAAATTATAAACACGATAAGAATGACCATGTGTTGTGTAACCCAAAAAGATCCCGTCAGAACATCGCGACTCAAATTTATCCAAGTTACCACGTTTTAGGATAAAGCAGCGACAGCCAAAAACTCAAAGATGAGTAACCTTGGGTTGTCTCCCAAAATGCAGCTCATAAGATGTCAAATTTAAGATTGAGCGCAAGAATATACGGTTTGAGATGTAACATGCAGTGTTCATGGCCTCAGCCCAGAATTTTCTAGGAGTCCTATGCTCATCGAGCATCGTCCTAGCCATCTCAACCAAAGTGCGGTTCTTCCTCTCAACACCGTTTTGTTGAGGAACCCGCGGAGCAGAGAATTGATGTTCTATGCCATGCTCCATGCAAAAGTCAACAAAGAGACTATTTTTGAACTCAGTGCCATTATCACTTCAAATGAATTTCAATGCACCTGGGAGTTCAGTGAAAAGTCTCAAAGCCAAGCTTCGAAAGTGTGAAAACACTTCATCCTTGCTGGCAAGAAAGAAGACCCAATAGTAGCGAGAGAAATCGTCGACAATAACTAATACATACCACTTGCCGCCTAAAGAACTGACCCGAGAAGGACCTACAGTGTCCATATGGAGAAGTTCTCCGGGTTGTTCAGTCATCACTGTGGTGACTGGCGAATGCGAAGCAGCAATCATTTTTCCATGTCGACAAGGAGCGCAAACTAAATTCTTCTCAAATTTGAGCTTGGGCAATCCTCGGATCAGGCCTAGGGCACTCAAACGAGCGAGCAACTCCAAGCTCATATGCCCTAGTCTCCTATGCCACTTCCAAAGCTCAGAAGTTGAATGTGCAACAAGACAATGAGAAGAACCAGATGACTCTGAAAAATCAGCTCCAAAAACTCTCCCAACTCTAAAGATCTTACACACCACAACGCCATCAGAATTGAGCACTTGCGAAGTATCGCGATGGAATCGCACTTCGAAGCCCTCATCAAGCAACTGAGATACAGAAAGCAAATTGTATCCCAGGTTTTCAACCAAAGCAACATCTTTGAGAGTGAAATTCGAATTAATTCTTACCACACCTTTACCTTTCACTCTACTCCTTCGATTGTTTCCGAAGGTGATATGTTCCCTTTGCTTGGTAGTGGTGAGGCTGGAGAACCATGCTGCATCTCCGGTCATGTGGCGCGAACAACCGGAGTCCATGATCCACGTGCCCTCCAAGCCTCGATCTGTCGCCTACACATGATAAGAAAATCTCGATCGCTCAGTGCTGGGGTGAGTGAAAAAATGACGCGGCATCCAGCACTGAGTGACACGAGTAGTAGGCACAGTAAAAATAGACGGTCTACGCACAGGAAAATCGAAATGATGTAAAGTGCGAGGTCTACCTACATGCTGTGATCGAACAACATGTCGAGGTCTCCTACTCTAATGAGGTACAAAGCTACTTGCCCGAGGTCTAACACCATATGGAACATGGTGAACACCTCGAGGAGCAAAACCTCTCCGAGAAGCACTAGGAGCCTCGAAAACAGGACGAGAGTAGAACTCAGACTCATGCATACCTAAAGATGGGTAATGCATGTCCTGGTAACTCATTGCCTGAGCGCGTCGCTCATCCTTGATGCGACGAAAACAGAAACCAACCAAATGACCCGCCCTCTGACAGTAAGAACAGTGAAAAACTCTCCTAGGGGCACTCTCATGGGTCACAGGAGCAACTCTCACGGGCTCCTTGGGCTTCTGCTGAGTGGTCTTCTTGGGAGGATTTTTCTTGGCAGGAGGAGTGGTTTTCTTTGGTGGTCGGGTAGGTTTCTTGGCTGGAGGTGTGTCTAACAGAGCTCTCTCTTTCTCTAGGGTAGTGGGAGAGGTAAAAACAGTTTTGTTTCCATTTTCTGAAGGAATCCTCTCAAAACCCAAACCTAGAGCTAACCCTGCTCTGTCAGCACACAACTTGGTCTTGGCCAAGAGCAAATCCATCCTACCCTTTCCCTCAGTGCATTTATTAACCACGGAAAGAAGGTATTCATTTTCAGTCATGAGGTTCTCAGCCCGCTCTCTAACAGTGCCTAGCTGGTCCTTAAGGGTAATGCAAGTGTCACAAACAGGTTGCACATCCTTAGAACTACCGGCCCTCTCCAATCTAGCCTCTAAGTCATGAACATGTTTATCACGTAAATTAATGCTCTCGCATAATAAAGAACAGTTCATGCAATCAATAACATCATGAGGTCTAGAATCCACCTCCAAAAGCTGCTTCTGTGCAGTCTCAAGCTCAGAAAGAGTTTGAGCATGTACAGAACGCAACTGAGCAAGCTCACTCATAACAACAATACAAGATTCACATTCAGCATCATTAACTTTAGACTTAAGCATGGCATATTCAGTAGAAACAGATTCTAGCCTAAGTCTAAGGTCTTTTCTTTCTCTAGCGGCTTGCACAAGTAATCTATCCTGACCAAGAACTATTTCATTCAGCTCATCTAATTTAATTAATAGCTGGTCAGATGATAGAGGTACCTCAGATGAGTCAAGCTCATCGCCGCTATGATCGCTGTCGGCCATGAAGCAAAGGCCGGTGAAGTCTCGTCCCTTCTTGTCCTTCTTGTCCTCCTTCCTTGGGGACTCCTCCTCCTCAGAGCTCGACTCCTCAGATGAGGAAGTGTCGATGTCGCTGAGAGCAGCAACAAATGCTCTGGAAGTGGCCTTGGCTACTTTCTTAGCCACCTTGCCGCGCTTGCCCTTCACAAAGGACTTCCTCTCCTTCTTGTGGTATTTAGGGCGCTCACTCTCATCTCTCTTTTTGAGCTTAGGGCAATTGGCCTTGATGTGAGAAGTGTCTCCACACTCAAAACAACCACTAAAACCACTTCTCCTCTGATCCCATCTCTCATGATGAAAGCGGGTGAACCTTCTGGCAATGAGAGCAAGCTCATCATCATCCAGAGTGTCCACCTGCTCCTTTGTGACGGAGACCAGGGAGGACAAAGCAAAACCATCTGCAAGAACACAAGTGCCAGATGTGCTTGGTTCTGCAGTGGTGCCACGGCTAGTGCTAGAAACCAATGCCAATGGTTGTGGCAAAGAGCTTCTGTGCACAGCAAGAGATGCCTTGACAATCTCTGTGGACTTCAGCTTGCTGAAGGGCTCATCACAGGTCAATGTGTCATAACCTGCGGACTCCTCAATGCTGGATATCTTCACTTCCCATATGCTACGGTCAAGAGCATAGAGAAGCTTGATAGCCCCATCATGATCACTGTAAGGAAGCGTCCCGTTGGACCGCAAGTTACTCACTATAGCATCAAAGCGTGAAAACATGGCATCTATAGATTCACCAGGTGCCTGCACAAACAGCTGGTACTGTTGATTGTATATGCTTTGGCACCTGGCCTTGATCTGAGTAGAGCCCTCATGAAAAATAGTGAGAGTGGTCCAAATTTCCCTAGCAGTCCTAAGGTGCTGCACCCTATCAAACTCACTTCTACTCAAACCAATGAACAGTATATTTCTTGCCTTGGAGTTGGCATTATACTGATCCTTCTCTATTTGAGAGGTGCGAGTCTCAGGGATGGAGTATTGTGAGTCCACAATCTCCCAAATTGCATTTCCTTGGCTTAACAAGTAAGCCTCCATGCGCACCTTCCAGTATGCAAAATCAGTCCCATCGAACAAAGGAATTTTACTGCCTCTATCCATGTCGCCAATAGATCACAAAACCGGTTAAGGTCAACTGGTGATCTTAACCTGCTCTGATACCAATTGTTGGACCGGAAACGGCGACCAGAGGGGGGTGAATGGGAGCTTTTAAAATTTCGGGCTAAAAACTAGCCTTCGGTTTTAGTTCTGTCTTCTGCGGAATAGGCTTCGAACACTACCTTCGAAGGTCTGGTTCGGAGGTGTTTTGACAACTCTGAACACAGGCTTCGCAGGACCAAAAGTTCGAAGCTAAGAAGACTTCGCTCCACTTACAACCCTCGAAAATCTACTCTGCTAAGTCAGTGCAGGCTCCGCACACAAGGTGCTTCGAGCAGGCTTCGCACTTCACCCTTCGCAAGAGTGGACACCCCACTGAGGACTTCGACTAAGTACTTGGCAGCAGCAACTGGTGCTGGGCTTCGTACACGAAGGTCTAAACGCACACTGACAGACTTCACTAGAGTCACAGACACGATAAAAGCACGTGCTTCGATCAGGGCTTCGCTAGTAAGCAGCGAGGTCTCGCCTCCTGTTACACAGAGCGACAACACACTGAAAAACACACTTCGCACAAAACACCCTTCGCCTAGACAGGCTTCGGTGCACTACAACTAGCGAGGTATGTAAAACGAGCTCAAGCAAAAAGCACACAGAAGCAGGGCTTCGCCGCTTGAACAAGGAACACAATAAAATTGAACTCTGGATGAATACAACGAAGTGTGTGGCTAGTAAAGGAGCTCAACAGTAAATGCTCAAAGTGTTAAATGTTACCTACCGAGCCCCCATATTTATAGCCCACAGTTCACCCAAAGGAATTGACTACTTTACCCCTAGGGTTTACATTGGTTTTGTCTCTACAGAACTGAGGGGTACAAAAGGTAGTCAACTTTATTGGAGGCTTCTCTGTCAGCCTTTGCAGAGGGGACAGCGCCAGCTTTTTGCAGAGCAGACACTGTCAGACTTGCAGCCTTTGACCTTTCCGAAGCCCCCCTTCGCACGCGAGGGGTGTGGTAGCTTCGGTGAGAAGCCTTGAGCCAGATGGCCTTCGCTTCAACGAAGTAAGCCTTCGATACAGTGACGGTTTTGAGCCGAAGCTGTCAAAGCCCTTGGGCCTCCGCACCAACACCCTCGAAGTGGACCACCACGGCTTCGCAGCTACTCCCAGCTCGAACTCCGTCAGTCCATGTACCGAAGCCATGCAGGCCGAAGTACCACAAGACAACCACACTTTGAAGCCCACCTTCGGAGTACCACCCTTCGAAGTCCCTCCTTCGTCCAAGGCCTCCGCACGAAGCATTCCATGAGCACTTCGTCGCAGTGTCTCTCCCCAAGCACACTTCTCGACGAGCCTCACCCGTACCATGCCTTCGATGCGCCTCGACTTCTGAGACCTTCGTCGGGCAACCTTCGAATGTCTCCCTCCAGAGCACACTTCGAACTCCTTAACTCCGCAGAGGACTTGATCCATCCAACTCCGAAGTCACTCCATTCGGAGTACCTTCGAAGTGCCTCACCTCCGAGGACTTTTGTCTCGGAGTACCTTCAGCCGGAGCCACGCTCCGCACTCTCTGCCTTCACCTGGCGCACCTCGACCCGAGGACCGACCCAGACCCCTTCGCAGCCACCGTGACGGAGCTCCCTGCTCCCCTAGCATCAAGCCTCCCGCTTGACCCAAGTTCACCTGTCGCGAACCTGTTCGTCGCCTCTGAAGTCCCTGCGCACCACCGACAAGCAGACAACTGTATCCAGTACTTCGGAGACCTCTCCGGGTTAGCAACCTCCGGCACACACTCTGGTGTACCGCCCAAAGTACCGAAGCCTTCAGTACAAACCCAGTCATCGTGTACTGTCGGACCCCTCCGACACGCACACTCCGCTGCAACAGCTGCAGCAACCAACCACCGAACACCCTTCGGTGAAACCACCTCCGAACACCCTTCGGAGGTCCAACCTCTGAACCCTCTTCGGAGGTACCCCTTCGAACCAGAGGTAATAGCCTGTCAATCACTCATCACTGGCACCGAAACCAACACTTGGTTTCTCACATGGCTTGTGAGTCCATGCATGATGCTCACCATATCCGATAAAACCAGCTCCTTGTGTGTTAATTTGCAAAGACTCTAATTGAGCACGAATATCGGCTCCAGTCATTTTAGTTGGTGCTGAGCCTTTAACAGACACACCTTTTGTAAAATTCTTCTTATCCTTCCTGAATGGATGGTTTTGAGGAAGGAATTGTCGGTACTTGTCAAACGAGGAATATTTTCCACCCTTAGCTAGCCAAATGAACTTTAGAGTCGACCGACAAATCGGGCATGTGAACTTCCCATGCACGCACCAGCAGCAAAATATCAAATATGCTGGTAGGTCATGTAGAGAGTACATATACCAGACATGCATTCTGAAGTTTGTCTTTGTAGATCGGTCATATGTCAACACACCGTCTTCCCATGCACGGACCAAATCATCCATCAAAGGCTCCATATACACACTCATATTTTTCCACGGGTATTCAGGCCCTGGAATTATCAAGGACAAGAAAATATTCTGTCGTTGAAAGATGACGCCGGGAGGAAGGTTGAGGGGAATAACAAATATTGGCCAACAACTGTATGCGGTAGCCATCATACCATATGGATTGAACCCATCTGTTGCTATAGCAATTCGTACATTACGTGGCTCTAAAGCTTTCTCGGGATGGAGCTGATCAAATTTTTTCCACGCTTCTCCATCTGATGGATGACCTAGCTTGTCTGGGTTGTAACGAATCCCATTTTTATGCCATGTCATCTGTTTAACAGATTCCTCGGTCATGTACAACCGTTGGATCCTTGGTACAAAGGGAAGGTACCGAAGGATCTTCACATGAATTGAGAGTTGTTTCTTCGCACCATCATTGGAGTCTACCTCAAGATACCTAGAGGATTTGCATTTCACGCAGCAGGTTGCGTCTGTGTATTGTTTCCTGCATAAAATGCATCCGTTGGGACAAGCATGTATTTGCTCATAAGGCATCTTAAGTGCATGGAGGACTTTCTTCGACTCGTACATGCTCTTCGGAAGATTATGACCTTCTGGAAGAAGGCTACCAACAACCGTCAGCATAACATCGAAGCATTCTTGACTCAAGCTAAACTGCGACTTGATGGCCATTAGCCGTGAGATGGAATCCAGTTGAGAAACCTTAGTGTGACCATGAAGAGGTTGCTTTGACGTGGACAACATGTCATAAAACGCTTTTGCCGTTGGCTCCAGCACTTCCTCTTCACGTGCTTCGTCAAAATGCGCATCTTCAAAGTCATCTAGCATAAATCCAACCCCTCCCTCATCATCGTTCATGCGATGTCGCAACACCTCGTCTCTAGGACATTGGGACTCACCATGATACGTCCAACGGGTATAGTTTGGCATAAACCCATATTTGCATATGTGTTTACCCATTGCATTCTTTGTTTGTCGACGCTTATTCTCACACCGACTACATGGACACCAGGTCTTGTCACGTACATTCTGTCTACCAAACGCCGTCTCTAAGAATACTTCAGTGTTCTTGATCCAATCCATGGTCACCTCGGCCTGACTAGGGCGACCCGTGTACATCCACTCACGATGATCCATCTTGTACTAAACTAGGAAACAACACCCGTGTTTAGGGATTAGTGAGAAACGAGATGCATCTAACAGTCTAATAGGTAAGATAGGTCCTAATCCCACCAGAGAATGCGTAGATTGAGCTCGTTTTCACGCTCCGTTCCGATCCAACCCAAAATTTCGGCAGCACCTCCCCGCTGCTCTCCAAACACACATATGGGCAACATGCCAAGAGGATGTGTGTTCGGAGAACAACGGGGAGGTGCTGTCGAAACCATGAGTCGAATCGAAATGGGGCATGAAAATGAGCTCAATATACGCATCCTCCGGCTGTCCAAACATGGACAATTCGAAACAGTTACAACCACAAATATGCAAAGACATGCATATTCCAAACCGTAACTCTTCCGAACAGGACACGCCTAGGTTACGCGACAATAACAAAAAAAATTGACGACATCTTCTCTCTAATACATAGCAAATCTAGCATCCATACATAGGACGGCACGATGGCCGTCACCCACATACACACATCACGACGCGATGGCCGACATCCACATACACATATATATATCACGACACGATGGCCGACATCCACATACACAAGATATTAATCAACATAACCATTAAAACATAAAAAGTATTACAACGATTATATTAAAATTACTAAAACATGTATATTAGAACAACATGTTATTAACATGGCATTCTTAATAATTAAACATGTGATTAAATATGTGATTAAACATTACATTAAACATGACATTAAATTAGTCTCGTCTAATAATATATATTAGTTTGCTACTATAGCTAGTTCCTAGCTCATTAATCAGTTAGTTTAGTTTAATTTTTTTTGGGTCATATATAGGCTATATATATGATTTAATTTATTCGTCCTATTATATATATTATTGTATTAATATAATGTCGCCATATATACACTCTCATTATTATTCTAGCATTTTCAATTTCAATGCAGTGAAATATAATGATAATTGCACGAGTGAATTTCACCAAATGTGACTATTTATTTCATTATCAAAACTATAAGCGACAGATCGATCTCTTGCAACTTTAGCTGGACATTTCATATAATTAAAGCAACAACTGATGATTTTATCATAAAACATATGTATACTGTGGCTAATATTTAACATGCATATTGCCGAGTTAGTTGAAGAGATCGAACCGGAGGGGGCTACCAGGGGCCGAGTGCAGCGGGGCCGGCGGCCGGTGGCCAGCGGGGGGCGGGGGCTAGGGCCGGCGGTCGGGGGCCGGTGAGGGTCGGCGGCGGGCACGACGAGGGGGGCGGCGGGTGGCACAGGGCACGCGGGCCCAGTGGCGGAGGGGCCGGTGGGGCCGGCGGCCGGAGCAAGGGGCCGACGGCGGGGGATGGAGGGGACGGTCGGGCGAGGCTCGCCGGCGGCCGGCGACGCGGGTGGGCAGTGGGACATGGCCGACGGTAGGAGGCGGGAGGCGCAGGAGGGCGGCGGGGTGTGGGGGAGCAGGTGGCGGCGGGGTGCGGGGGAGTAGGGGGCGCGGCGGGGAGCGGGGGAGCAGATCTGGGCGCAATAAGTGCGCCCAGATCTACGGGGCCTTTTTTAGATCTAATCCAATGTTCCTGAGTGCCAAATTGGGAGGCACTCGGCGAACACTAATTTTTTTTTAAAAAAAAGTTTGCCGAGTGCAAGGGCTAAATGTACTCAGCAAAGATTTTTATTTTTTTTCGAAAAAAACTAAAATAGGAAAAAGACAGTAAAAAATTCCATAATTTGGCATTATATAATATACAGTAATAATTCATTTTATAAAATTTCTAAGTTCAAATAAACAAATATAAGACACTTGTTGTTTAAATTTGGGATCTTTTACTTCAAATCCTAAAAACAACTTTAATTAACCAAAAATAGCAAACTAACTCTAAAAAATGCCAATTTTTGACATGATATAAGATACATTGAGTTTTAGTAGTACAAAAAGTTTTAAGTTCAAACAAATATTTGAATATCGATTTGCTTCTAAACCTAACTCATTTCATCCCTAAACTCCTAATAAACCTTCTCCAAGATTGTCAAATTTCTAAAGGTCATACATGAAAACTTTGTCTAAACATTATGAATTTTTTACCATAGTACATATGTATGATATAATGACACCATGTCAAGTATCATATTTTTAGGCATCAATTTAATTTTATAGAATTAAAAAACCATTAAGCTCCATGTTGCCGCCCGAGCGTCGTAAATTAGAATTTAAATATTTAGATATATTTAGTTGTAAAAGATTAAAAATGGAATCATGAACATAAATATGATTTTTTTATAATTTTTGAGTCATTATTTCATGTACACGTAGTTGAAATTTGACCCACTTCGAAGTAAATCTTAGAAACATGATTAATTTATTAAAAATAGCAAGCCCACTCAGAAAAATATGAAACTTTTCCATGGCTTAACATAGGTTGCATTATGAGTGTAAAAAAAATTCAAGTTCAAAACATGTTTTAAATGTGATATAGAGTCAAAATGTGTTTTCACATAAAATAATGGGATTTTCTACTTTGCCGAGTGTTTTTATTTGTGGCACTCGGCAAAGTATAGGGTTTGCCGAGTGACAGGGATAATTGCACTCGGCAAAGATTTTTTTATTTTTTTTAAAAAAATATAAAATAGAAAAAAGACAGTAAAAAATCCCATAATTTGGCATTATATAATATACACTTATTTGTACTCCTAGAATTTTTCTTAGTTCAAATAAACAAATTTAATGCACTTGTAGTTCAAATTTGGGATCTTTTAATTAAATTCTATAAAGAAGTTCAATTAACTAAAAATAGCAAACTAGTACTAAAAAATCCCAAATTTGGACATGGTATAATATACATTGGGTTTTAGTAGTACAAAAAGTTTTAAGTTCAAACAAAGATTTGAATATCGATTTGCTTCTAAACCTAGCTCATTCCATCCCTAAACACATTTACCTTCTCGTGAATTCTCCAGTTTTCAAACGCCGTACATGAAAACTTTGTCGAAACATTATGAAATTTTTATCACAGTATATATGTATGATATAATGACACCATGTCAAGTATCATATTTTTAGGCATCAATTTAATTTTCTAGAATTAAAAAACCATTAAGCTCCATGTTGCCGCCCGAGCGTCGTAAATTAGATTTTAAATATTTAGATATATTTAGTTGTAAAATATTACAAATGGAATCATGAACATAAATATGATTTTTCTACATTTTTTGAGTCATTATTTCATGTACATGCAGTTGAAATTTGACCCACTTCGAAGTAAATCCTAGAAACATGATTAATTTATTAAAAATAGCAAAACCACTCAGAAAAATATGAAACTTTTATATGGCTTAACATTGGTTGCATTATGAGTGTAAAAAAATTAAAGTTCAAAACATGTTTAAAATGTGATATAGAGTCAAAATGTGTTTTCACATAAAATAATGGGATTTTCTACTTCGCCGAGTGATTTTATTTGTGGCACTCAGCAAAGTAGAGGGTTTGCTGAGTGTCCGTTAGAGGCACCCGGCAAACCCAAAAAATCACCCGTGCCGTCGTAACGGCGTCAGCAGAAATCTGAGCGGGACATTTTTTACCATGTTTGCCGAGTGCCCCATAGGTGGCACTCGGCAAAGAGGTGGATTTGCCGAGTGCCACGATGTTTGCTGAGTGCATGACATCGGGCACTCGGCAAAATAGTGTTTGTCGAGTGCCCGATGAAATGCACTCGGCAAACATCGTGGCACTCGGCAAATATCTGTTTTCCGGTAGTGGCCTAATGCTAAAACAGCTTAGGGCTGTGAAGCGTAACCGAAGCATGTGTATAAATTTGTTCATCTTATAATCAGCTTCTGCATAAATTTATTTTACATTTTATTTCACTTTTTGAATCGTCTAAATATAACATGATTTTCTGTATAGAATCCATACAACAGATTTGAGGCAAAGCAAACAAAACGTCATACTTTTTCTTAAAAAAAGAATTGCATAATACGTATGCACATGATGCATGACATGCCTCTTTTTTTATCGCGCTATCATATTAATAATTTTATGTGACGCTGATGCAAATGATCGCTTATATTCTACCATGGCCATATATAGGGCTCCTGTGACAGCGTGTATACATGTCAATTTTATACTACTATGATGTAATACTCTTAATATGTTTTTTCATTTTCTTGGACTTGTACCAACAGACCGAGTTCAAGTATCATGTATGTATGTTCTTGAACTTGTACTAACAGGCTGAGTTCGAGACTATGAATGATATGCACTCTTGAACTTGTACCAACAGGTCGAGTCCAAGACTATGAATGGTATATATCTCCTTAGACTTGTACCAACAAGCCGAGTCAAGAGTTATATATGATATGCATCTCCTTAGACTTATACCAACAGACCGAGCCAAGGGTTATATATGATATGCATCTCTTTGGACTTGTACCACCAGACTGAGTCAAGAGTTAGGTATGTTCTTGAACTTGTACCAATAGGTCGAGTTTAAGACTATGAATGATATGCACTCTTAGACTTGTACTAATGGGCCGAGTCCAAGACTATAAATGGTATCCATCTCCTTAGACTTGTACCAACAAGCCGAGTCTAGCACTATGAAATGTATTTCTTAGACTCGTACCAACAGACCGAGACTAAGAATTATGAGATATGTGATTTTGAACTTGTACTAACAGGCCGAGTTTAAAACTATACGATATGCATTCTTGGACTTGTACCAATAGGCCGAGTCCAAAACTATGAAATGCATTTCTTAGACTCGTACCAGAAGGCCGAGCCTAAGTATCATGAGATGCATTTAATTGAAAAGAAGGGAAGAAGAGCGAATGAACAACGCCGTTTTATACCTTAGCAGACCTTCTTCCGATCATTTGATTTTTGTTTGTGTTGATTTACGGAGATTGTGGCAAGAGCAGTAGGGAGAGTAGTATTTTTCTCGTAGCAGCCTATACTCTCCTCTCCGTAGCAGCTAGCGTGCTCTCCTCTGCCGTATGGTCTATTTACGTGCGTAGCATCGTGGGCAATGGTGCGGAGGGACGTGGGCTGGCTGCCTGAGCCTGAGCACTATGCGCTTTATGGGCTCTGCATGTATAGATGTGCAAACGGGCGGCCCCGCACGGCCCGGCACGGGCCCGTGAAAGCACGGCCCGTTTACTGATGGCCCGGCCCGGCCCGATAAGTTAACGGGCCGTGCCTTATCCGCCCATGGGCCGAACAGCGAGCCAGGCACGGCCCGGAGTGAGTTTAGCCGTGCCGGGCCGGTCTGTTTTGCTAATCGGGCCGTGCTGGCCCGTGTAACACCGAAAATTTTTTTCCCGCCCAAGAGCCCACACGATTATTTTTTTCACGCCATGTCGCCTAGTTATTGGCACTTCCGCAGTCCAGCACATGCATGCCCCCACACCGCCACACGGACGCATGGCATTGGCTAGGTTCAACCGCAGTGGACCCCACGCTTGGACAGCCAGCTAGCCAGGTTCTACGCGGCAACGAAGAGGCAGCTTGCATGCAGTGGGCCCACGCTTAGGCAGCTGGCCGGCCAGGTTCTCT
>JAAALK010000793.1:0-19963 GCA_019279435.1 Zizania palustris | reverse complement strand
AGTCGTCCTCGACTCGAACGTGTCCTCCTCACGCAAGTATGGTTTCAAATCTGCAATGTTAAAAGAGGGACTAACCCCGAAATCTGCAGGCAACTCAATTTTATATGCATTATCATTTATTTTTTGAAGCACTTTGAAGGGTCCAGCAGCTCGTGGTAGTAATTTAGACTTTCTTAAATCCGGAAATCTATCCTTTCTCAAATGAACCCAAACTAAATCACCAGGTTCAAAAGTAACATGCTTTCTACCCTTGCTACCGGCTTGTTGATACTTAGCATTCATGGCCTCAATGTTTGCCTTAGTTTGCTCATGCATCTTAAGAATCAGTTCAGCACGGCGAGAAGCATCAAAATTCAATTTTTCTGAAGGTGGAATGGCCATAAGATCAATGGGAGCACGAGGGACAAAACCATACACAATCTCAAAAGGGCATAATTTAGTAGTCGAATGCAGCGAACGATTGTAAGCAAATTCAATATGAGGCAAACATTCTTCCCACAATTTGATATTATGTTTCAGAACAGCCCTAAGCATGGTAGATAAACTACGGTTTACAACTTCTGTTTGTCCATCAGTTTGAGGATGACAAGTAGTAGAAAAGAGTAATTTAGTTCCCAATTTAGCCCATAAGGTTTTCCAAAAATGACTAAGAAATTTGGCATCCCGATCTGACACAATAGTGTTTGGTACCCCATGCAAACGAACAACTTCACGAAAGAACAAATCAGCAATATGGGTAGCATCATCAGTTTTGTGACATGGTATGAAGTGTGCCATTTTAGAAAACCTGTCCACAACAACAAAAATACTATCCCTCCCCTTCTTTGTTCTAGGCAGTCCTAAAACAAAGTCCATAGAAATATCCTCCCATGGAGTACTAGGAACAGGGAGAGGCATGTACAAACCATGTGGATTAAGACGGGACTTAGCTTTTTGACAGGTGGTGCAGCGAGCAACAAACCGCTCCACATCCCTTCTCATCTTTGGCCAATAGAAATGGCTTGCTAGGATGTCTTCTGTCTTCTTCACACCAAAGTGCCCCATCAACCCACCGCCATGTGCTTCCTGCAATAGTAACAGACGCACAGAACTAGCTGGAATGCATAATTTGTTAGCCCGAAACACGAAGCCATCAGTGAGAACAAACTTGTTCCATGTTCTCCCTTCTTTACATTGCAGCAACACATCTTTGAAATCATCATCAAAAGCATATTGTTCTTTAATTGTTTCCAAGCCAAAGATCTTAAAATCAAGTTGGGATAACATAGTATAACGGCGAGACAAGGCATCCGCAATGACATTATCTTTTCCTTTCTTATGTTTGATGACATAAGGAAAAGGACTCAATAAATTCTACCCACTTGGCATGCCTACGGTTCAGATTGGTTTGGCTCCTGATGTGCTTCAAAGATTCATGATCAGAATGTATGACAAATTCTTTAGGCCATAAATAATGTTGCCATGTTTCCAAAGTTCGAACTAGAGCATATAATTCTTTATCATAAGTGGAATAGTTCAAACTAGGCCCATTCAGTTTCTCACTAAAATAAGCAATAGGTTTTCCTTCTTGCAACAAGACACCTCCCAACCCAATACCACTAGCATCGCATTCCAATTCAAAAGTCTTATTGAAATCTGGTAATTGGAGAAGGGGTGTATGAGTTAACCTATCCTTCAAAGTATTAAATGCAACCTCTTGCGCCTTCCCCCAGGTGAACGGAGCACCCTTCTTCGTAAGCTCGTGCAGTGGGCCTGCTATGGTGCTGAAGTCCTTCACAAATCGGCGATAGAATCCAGCAAGCCCGAGAAAGCTTCGGACTTGCGTGACCGTGGTAGGAACCGGCCAACTGTGTATTGCCTCTACCTTGGCTTGATCAACTTCAATTCCCTGTGGTGTCACAACATAGCCAAGAAAAGAGACTCTATCTGTGCAAAAGGTGCACTTGTCAATGTTACCAAATAAGCGTGCATTGCGTAAAGCATTAAAAACAGCACGTAAATGTTCAAGATGTTCTTCTAGAGATGTGCTATAGATCAAGATGTCATCAAAGTAAACTACCACAAATCTCCCAATGAAAGCACGTAAAACTTCATTCATTAATCTCATGAAAGTGCTAGGTGCATTAGTGAGGCCAAAAGGCATGACCAACCACTCATACAAACCGAACTTGGTTTTGAACGCTGTTTTCCATTCATCCCCTAGCTTCATGCGAATTTGGTGGTATCCACTACGCAAATCAATTTTAGAGAAAATCATCGAGCCACTAAGTTCATCAAGCATATCATCTAACCTAGGAATAGGATGACGATATCTGATGGTAATGTTATTAATTGCTCGGCAATCTACACACATGCGCCATGATCCATCTTTCTTTGGAACCAACAGAACAGGAACAGAGCAAGGACTAAGGGACTCACGCACATAACCCTTGTCGAGTAATTCCTGAACTTGTCGCTGAATCTCCTTGGTCTCCTCCGGGTTGGTCCTGTATGGCGCTCGATTTGGCAAGGAAGCCCCAGGGATGAGGTCAATCTGATGCTCAATACCTCTGATTGGTGGTAGCCCGGGTGGCACTTCTTGTGGAAACACATCAGCATATTCCTGCAAAAGATTAGTGACAGTAGGAGGCAAAGTAGATGGTATGTCGTGAAGTGAGAACAAAGCTTCTTTGCAAACAAACACATAGCAGATCATGGCGTCGTCATTTAATTCAAGTAAATCAGATTTTGAAGCAAGGAAACAAGCACTTTTCAATTTTATGTCATTTTTTCCAACATGAGCAGATTTAGATTTGTCATTCGTAGGTTGAACTGATCCGTTCACAACACCACTGTCATTTTGAGCAGATTTCTTGTTTTTCTCCTTGCAAGCTCTAGCAACTTCATCCCTCAAAATAGCATCGGGAGACATAGGGTGCAAAACAAGCTTCTTCTCATTATGCATGAAAGAATATTGATTTGATTTACCATGATGCAATGTATCCTTATCAAATTGCCAAGGTCTACCAAATAACATAGAGCAAGCTTGCATAGGTACCACATCACAATCAATGTAATCATGGTATGAACCAATTGTAAATTCCACTCGGACCATACGTGTTACCTTAAGCTTACCACTATCATTGAACCATTGGATGTAGTAGGGATGTGGGTGTGGAAGTGTTTTCATCCCAAGTTTTGCTACCATGGTGGCACTCGCCTAAGTTGTTGCAGCTTCCTCCATCAATAATAATGCGACACGATCGTTCCAAAACGACACACTTTGTTTGGAACAGATTGTGTCGCTGGTTCTGTTCTGCTTGAATCATTTGTGCACTCAAGATACGCCTCACAACAAGACTCTCGTAGTGTTCAGCATGTTCAGCCCCAATGTGTTCTTCATCATCATTCTTATTTCCTGCATCTTGGGCAGCAAGCATGGCATATGTTTCATCGTCTAAATCACTAGCTGATGAATACTCACCATTTTCTCGTACGATCAGCACACGCTTGCTTGGACAGTCCCTTTGTATGTGCCCAAATCCTTTGCATCGGAGACACTGGATGTCCTTCATTCTCCCGGTGGAAGCGACGGAAGAAGAAGTGTTGGCTGCAGCTTGGGTGGATCCTTTTGCTGTCTCGGTAGTACGGATAGGTGCTGATTTTGATGTAGTTGTGGACTGCCGATTGGAAGCATCTCTCTGAAAATCATGTTTAGGGCCAGCGGCACTTGTGCGGGGCTGCCACGATGTAGTCCGTCCTGCAGGAGTGTTATTTATTTTGCGGCGTCCCTGCACTTCCCTTTCAGCCTTACAAGCAAGATGAAATAATCGAGTGACATTAGTGTACTCCTTGTAAGCCAATATATCCTGAATTTCTCTAGTTAAACCACCCATGAATCGAGCCATCGCAGCCTCTTCATTTTCAACTAGACCACATCTCATCATGCCTATTTGTAGTTCCTGATAGTACTCCTCAACCGATTTGTTGCCTTGCCTAAGCTGTTGTAATTTATGCAACAAGTCTCGAGCATGATAGGAAGGAACAAAACGACTACGCATGATTCTTTTTAAAGCATTCCAAGTTTGTGGTACAATAGCTGGATTTTTAGTTTGATACTCATGCCACCAAACAGAAGCAAAGTCAGTGAATTCACTAGTGGCAGCTCTAACCTTTTTATCATCAGGAAATTCATGGCATGCAAATTTTTGATCTACCGACAGCTCCCAAGTCAGATATGCATCAGGATCATATTTCCCATCAAAAGATGGTATGGAGAATTTAATCCTGCGTAGGGAATCATCGTTGTCACGTACCTCACGTCGTGGAGCTCGGCCAACCATACCGTGATAGTTGCGACGTGGTTGCCGTCTATACCTGAAAGATCCATTATCAAGCTCGGTATCCGCTGAATACTCTAGGTCATCATATCTTGCGGCGCTAGCAATGGAGGTATGGCCGTCATCATCACGGTGTTCCAACTCTCCGAGCCCAGCTTGTTCCATCCTCTCTAATCGGTCATTGATTGCTGCAAGAGAGGTGTTAATAGCCCCAGCTGTTCTCTCTAATGTGGTCAGCTGGTTGTTGGCAAGAATCTGCGCCGCCTCTAATTGACCAATGCGCTCATTGGTGACTTGAACATCCTCATTGAGGGCTTCCTGTGTGCAACCTTAGTTGGCGTTCGAAATGTTGAATGATGCCCCTCGTACGTGGTGAATGTGGAAGCGTCTCACTCGCATCAGCTGACATGGTTAGTACAGAAGAAATACAAAAGCAAGCAGGATTAAACCTAGCAGTTGCTAGGAGATGGTAGGACACATACACTTTCTCACTAGCAGGAAATCAAGCTCTTGCAAGTTCTTACCACACAATGCAGTAGGCGCCGGCAAACAGCAAGAACAACAACAAACGGTGACTGCCAGCACAACCCGGTGGTGTTGTAGATAATTTTGTGGAGCTGTAGGTGGCTGCTAAAACAATTGCACAAAGGAACAGCTAGTACCACGTTAGTCACAACAAGTTGAATAAACGTTCCGCGATGGTACTGTGCTGGTCCTAGTCCAAACCGTGATAGAGACGTGAGCCGTCACCCAAACGTAATCACCAAAATGCTCAAGACAGCAAACTGAAATCAAATGGAAGCAATAACAAGCCAAAATCAGCTCTCTGCAGATCGGACAAGAGATCGGACAAGAGTTTGGACAAGGGATCGGACAAGCCGAAACTGCCACTGTCTCCTACTGATCGGACAAAAGATCAGACAAGAGTTCGGACAAGAGTTTGGACAAGGGATCGGACAAGCCGAAACTGCCACTGTCTCCCACCGATCGGACAAAAGATCGGACAAGAGTTCGGACAAGCAACTAACAGGACCGCTTCTCCTCTTTTTTTTGTTTTTTTTTGTTTTTTTTTCTTTTTTTTTTGACCTGTGCCTTGTTTCTTGCTGATCTGTGCGGCTTTTGTTTTGCACTTGCCTTTTTCTCTCCTTGTAACTTCAGCTAGAGAATGAAAATGGAGATAGAACAAGGTGCACGAACTCAAAACTCTAGCGGTAAAAACTTAGGACCAGCAACTTGACACAAAGAAGTAACCGTGAATTCAACAAGCCGAGAGCTAAGTAGCAAAGCAAAGGCACAAAATGTTTTTGGGATTTTCAGATCGAAATTTATCTTTGGGCAAAAGTGGACTATAGGAAAAATAAAGAACAAAGGAGGAGATCTCTCACCGATCAACCTGAAATCTGATACCACTTAATAGACCCCTACGGGTATGGGGGAGCCCGATCTTTCGATGAGAGATGGAGGATGTGGTGAATTTGGTAGGAACCGACGTTGGCTGCCCGACTACCACAACCAAGATGGTGTGGCGCCTTGAGCGACAGGTACACCGTCTCCTGATAACTACGATTTGGGGGTGGAGATCGACGTTGTGCTACCCGACTACAACAACCACAAGGATGCTGCGCCTTAGCGATAGTTACACCGACTCCGGTTGTTGCTGCTCTTGCCGTGCCAAGAACAGCCTTGAACCTGCAAGCAATCGAAGAACAAGCAAGAACAAGATGACAAGCAAACACTCACGGATGTGATAAAAGTTGGAGTTTTGATTCAAGTAATCGGGCGGTCTAGCCGACACGCGCGTTACAAGGAAGTAGCAGCAGCTAACTTACATCAAAACAAAACCCAAGTTCTTTTGTGGCTACAACTTGCTTTTAAAGGGAAAACTAGAAACTCAGGATGGAGTCACGAGCGTTCTTCGGCAGTTTCTGGACGTTTCATCTGTCCTCTGCCATTGATTCTTGATCCGTTGGAAAGCAGACGAAGAGACCTTTCCAACAAGTATTTATTTGCATTAAACAACCTTGGGAGTTGAAATATATGCTCCATTTAATCTTGGATTTCTGCAGTTACAAGAGTCCCTTCGGGTGCACGAATATTTATTGCATTGTTGCCTTCTCCACTCCTAGCTGGTTTAATTCCTAAGCACTTCAGGATAATAAAGTCATCACAAGGCTTTAATAGTACCCCATTGGAAAAATAATTAATTTGAACAGCTAGGAACGAGTTCACCAGATAATTAAGTTCACGTGCACGGGCGCGTGTCATTGGTCCTTGCTTAGGTGTAAGCGGTGAAGTGTTGGCTGCTGTTGTGGTTGTATCAATGGCAGCGATGTCCTCATCAATAGGCTCATTCAACATAGACTGATTATTAAACATAAGGTTAGCGTTCACCTGAGAATGAATTTCCTTATGCAATTGTTTAGCTCTACTCCTTGTAATTGGACCAGCTATCTCAAGTGGAGTTTCATTTGAAGATGAGTGAATGCTAGGCATGTCCTCATTAGCCTCCCCCTCTTGAGAAGGAGTCGTCCTCGACTCAGGCCCACCAACAAATGGAAGCAAGTCTTTGACATTAAATGTTGTACTCACATTGGAATATTCAGGTGGCAGCTCAATTTTGTAAGCATTATCATTTATCTTTTGGAGAACCTTGAACGGACCATCACCCCGAGGAGATAACTTACTCTTACGCTGTTGGGGAAAGCGATCCTTTCATAGATGCAACCATACAAGATCTCCTGGCTGAAATGTAACCTTCTTCTTACCTTTGTTTGCTTGCTTTGCATATTGTGCTGATTTCTTCTCAATATTCTTTCTTGTCTCCGCATGTAACCGCTTGATAAAGTCTGATCTTTTTGTGGCATCCAAGTTAACTTGTTCCTGTAATGGTAAAGGCAAAAGATCCATGGGAGTATGCGGTTTAAACCCATAAACTATTTCAAATGGACAAGAGTTTGTTGTGGAATGGACTGCCCTGTTATATGCAAATTCAACATGTGGAAGGCAGTCTTCCCAGAGCTTCAAATTCTTTTTCAACACAGCACGCAACATGGTTGACAAGGTACGGTTGACAACTTCAGTTTGCCCATCCGTTTGTGGATGACAAGTGGTTGAAAATAACAACTTTGTGCCAAGCTTAGCCCACAATGTCTTCCAAAAGTAGCTGAGAAATTTTGTATCCCGGTCTGAAACAATAGTCTTTGGAACTCCATGTAAACGAACAATCTCCCTGAAAAACAAATCAGCAACGTGTGAAGCATCATCGCTCTTATGACAGGGGATAAAATGTGCCATTTTAGAAAAGCGATCTACAACAACAAAAATAGAATCCCTCCCCCTCTGAGACCGAGGTAACCCTAGAACAAAGTCCATAGATATATCTTCCCAAGGTACATGTGGAATAGGTAATGGAGTATATAAACCATGGGGGTTGAGGCGGGACTTAGCTTTCAAGCAAACGATGCAGCACCCAACGTGCCGCTGGACATCACGTCGCATATGTGGCCAAAAGAAATGATCGGAGAGCATGTCCAATGTCTTTTTGACACCAAAATGACCAGCTAGTCCACCTTCATGTGCTTCCTGCAAAAGAACTAGGCGAATCGAACAAGCTGGGATGCATATTTTGTTAGTCCGAAATAAGAAGCCATCATGCACATAATATTTATCCCAACCTTTTCCATCAATGCAACGAGAGAAAGGTTCTTTAAAATCAGCATCAGCAGCATAAAGTGTTTTAATGGATTCCAAACCAAGCACTTTTGTATCTAGTTGTGTAATCAACGCACATCTTCTAGACAAGGCATCGGCAACAATGTTATCTTTACCACGCTTATGTTTGACAACATAGGGAAACGTTTCAATGAACTCAATCCATTTAGCATGTCGACGGTTCAGCTTGCCTTGGCTTTTAAGATATTTCAAAGCTTCATGATCAGAATGGATTACAAATTCTTTAGGGAACAAGTAATGTTGCCAAACTTCCAAAACACGAACTAACGCATAAAGCTCCTTGTCATAAACTGAGTAATTCAGATGTGGACCATTTAGCTTTTCAGAAAAGTAGGCAACAGGTTTACCTTCTTGCAGCAGTACACCTCCTATGCCAATACCACTTGCATCACATTCGATCTCAAATGTCTTACCAAAATCAGGAAGTTGTAGCAGCGGTGCTTCACAAAGCTTTGTTTTCAGCTCATTGAAGGCTTGGTCTTGTTCATCTCCCCACTTGAATGGAACATCCTTCTTTGTCAAATTATTGAGGGGTGCAGCGATCATGCTGAAATCTTTAACAAAACGCCTGTAAAAACCTGCAAGACCATGAAAGCTTCGAACTTGGCTCACATTTACCGGTGTAGGCCAATCCTTTATTGCTTTAACCTTCTCTACATCAACCTGAATACCATCTGCGGAAACAACAAAGCCAAGGAAAAGAACATGGTCTGTGCAAAAGGTGCACTTAGCAATGTTGCCATACAATTTCTTTTCCCTCAATACAGCAAGTACTTGATGGATATGATCAAGATGTTCATCAAATGATTTGCTATAGATCAGAATATCATCAAAATAAACAACTACAAACTTGCCAATGAAAGCTCGTAAAACATGATTCATTAAGCGCATAAAAGTTGAAGGAGCATTTGTCAAGCCAAATGGCATCACAAGCCATTCATAGAGACCAAATTTAGTTTTAAACGCTGTTTTCCATTCATCACCAAGTTTCATGCGGATTTGATGATAACCACTACGCAAATCTATCTTGGTGAAAATGATAGAACCACTCAATTCGTCTAACATGTCATCAAGTCGTGGAATGGGATGGCGATATCGAACAGTTATGATGAGGACATCACTGCCATTGATACAACCACAACAGCAGCCAACACTTCACCGCTTACACCTAAGCAAGGACCAATGACACGCGCCCGTGCACGTGAACTTAATTATCTGGTGAACTCGTTCCTAGCTGTTCAAATTAATTATTTTTCCAATGGGATACTATTAAAGCCTTGTGATGACTTTATTATCCTTAAGTGCTTAGGAATTGAACCAGCTAGGAGTGGAGAAGGCAACAATGCAATAAATATTCGTGCACCCGAAGGGACTCTTGTAACTGCAGAAATCCAAGATTAAATGGAGCATATCTTTCAACTCCCAAGGTTGTTTAATGCAAATAAATACTTGTTGGAAAGGTCTCTTCGTCTGCTTTCCAACGGATCAAGAATCAATGGCAGAGGACAGATGAAACGTCCAGAAACTGCCGAAGAACGCTCGTGACTCCATCCTGAGTTTCTAGTTTTCCCTTTAAAAGCAAGTGGTAGCCACAAAAGAACTCGGGTTTTGTTTTGATGTAAGATAGCTGCTGCTACTTCCTTGTAACGCGCGTGTCGGCTAGACCGCCCGATTACTTGAATCAAAACTCCAACTTTTATCACATCCGTGAGTGTTTGCTTGTCATCTTGTTCTTGCTTGTTCTTCGATTGCTTGCAGGTTCAAGGCTGTTCTTGGCACGGCAAGAGCAGCAAAAACCGGAGTCGGTGTAACTATCGCTAAGGCGCAGCATCCTTGTGGTTGTTGTAGTCGGGTAGCACAACGTCGATCTCCACCCCCAAATCGTAGTTATCAGGAGACGGTGTACCTGTCGCTCAAGGCGCCACACCATCTTGGTTGTGATAGTCGGGCAGCCAACGTCGGCCTCCACCAAATTCACCACATCCTCCATCTCTCATCGAAAGATCGGGCTCCCCCGTACCCGTAGGGGTCCATTAAGTGGTATCAGATTTCAGGTTGATCGGTGAGAGATCTCCTCCTTTGTTCTTTATTTTTCCTATAGTCCACTTTTGCCCAAAGATAAATTTCGATCTGAAAATCCCAAAAACATTTTGTGCCTTTGCTTTGCTACTTAGCTCTCGGCTTGTTGAATTCATGGTTACTTCTTTGTGTCAAGTTGCTGGTCCTAAGTTTTTACCGCTAGAGTTTTGAGTTCGTGCACCTTGTTCTATCTCCATTTTCATTCTCTAGCTGAAGTTACAAAGAGAGAAAAAGGCAAGTGCAAAACAAAAGCCGCACAGATCAGCAAGAAACAAGGCACAGGCCCAAAAAAAAAGTCAAAAAAAAAACGGCCTTGTTAGTTGCTTGTCCAAACTCTTGTCCGATCTCTTGTCCGATCTCTTGTCCGATCGGTGGCAAGCAGTGGCAGTTAGTTACTTGTCCAAACTCTTGTCCGATCTCTTGTCCGATCGGTAGCAGGCAGTGGCAGTTTTTCTGCTTGTCCAATCCCTTGTCCGATCTCTTGTCCGATCTGCAGAGAGCTGATTTTGGCTTGTTATTGCTTCCATTTGATTTCAGTTTGCTGTTTTGAGCATTTTGGTGATTACGTTTGGGTGACGGCTCACGTCTCTATCACGGTTTGGACTAGGACCAGCACAGTACCATAGCAGAACGTTTATTCAACTTGCTGTGACTAACGTGGTACTAGCTGTTCCTTTGTGCAATTGTTTTAGCAGCCACCTACAGCTACACAAAATTATCTACAACACCACCGGGTTGTGCTGGCAGTCACTGTTTGTTGTTGTTCTTGCTGTTTGCCGGCGCCTCCTGCATTGTGTGGTAAGAACTTGCAAGAGCTTGATTTCCTGCTAGTGAGAAAGTGTCTGTGTCCTACCATCTCCTAGCAACTGCTAGGTTTAATCTGCTTGCTTTTGTATTTCTTTTGTACTAACCATGTCAGCTGATGCGAGTGAGACGCTTCCACATTCACCACGTACGAGGGGCATCATTCAACATTTCGAACGCCAACTAAGGTTGCACACGGAAGCCCTCAATGAGGATGTTCATGATAGAGCTGAAGTGCCCGATCTTTCGGTGAGTGGAGATAACTTCGATTTGGTGGAAGAAGACCCTCACGATCCGACTACGACGAGCGAACCCGAAGCGCCAATGCAATCGCTGAACCAACTCCCTGTGGTTACCGACCTTGTGGATGCAAGATCAGCCTGATCACGAAGATCGTTTCCTGTTCGCAATCGAAGAACGAACAAGAAAGAGATGCGAGCAATATGAATATCACTCAAGGTGGAGTTCTGAATCACACGAGGACAGCGCTGTTTGGCGCGTGTCAAAAGTAGCAAAAGCTAATTGTAAATCAAAACTCGAGTCTATAGGAATGACAAGACTCTATTTAAATAGAGGGGGGGAAAGGTGGGTGCAGCCCCCTAATGTGGACGCCCAAAGAGGGGGGGACGCCCCTAGGAAGGCCTACTCTAGGCAGGCCTGCGTTTATTCTTCTGGGCCTTCATTCTTTAGTAGTATGACAAAGTTCAGCTCTCTTGCACGGGCCCTCGTGATTATCCCAGAAGGAGATGGCGCTGAAGAAGGTGCAGCTGGTGTAGATGTACTGATGTCCTCATCATCCTCCCCTTCTAGAATCGAAGTCGTCCTCGACGGCAACTCCTCATCCTCGCCCGCATATGGTGTCAAATCTGCAACATTAAAACTAGTGGAAACACCAAACTCCGCAGGTAGGTCAAGGATATAAGCATTATCATTAATCTTGGTTAGCACTTTAAAAGGACCAGCAGCACGAGGCATCAATTTAGAACGGCGCAAACGAGGGAAACGATCCTTTCGTAAATGCAACCAAACCAAATCACCAGGTGCAAAAGTAACATGTTTTCTTCCTTTACTACCAGCAACCTGATTTTTAGCATTAGCAGCAGCAATGTTTTGGTGTGTTTGTGCATGAAGGTCAATCATTTGTTCAACATGGGCAACTGCATCGAGATGTGGAGCGTCCGCAGCATCAAGGGCGAACAAATCAATAGGTGCTCGAGGAATGTAACCATAAACAATCTGAAAAGGGCACATCTTTGTAGAAGAGTGTGTGGCATGATTATAAGCAAATTCAATATGAGGCAAGCAATCCTCCCAACGTCGCAAATTCTTATCCAAAACAGCCCTAAGCATGGTTGACAAGGTTCTATTAACTACCTCAGTTTGCCCATCAGTTTGGGGATGACAAGTTGTGCTAAACAGCAATTTAGTTCCCACTTTATTCCACAGAGATCTCCAAAAATGACTGAGAAACTTAGCATCACGATCTGAGACTATTGTATTTGGAATGCCATGCAAACGAATAATCTCCCGAAAGAACAATTCAGCAACAGTGCGAGCATCATCAGTTTTATGACAAGGTATAAAATGCGCCATTTTGGAAAATCGATCAACAACCACAAAAATGCTATCCCTCCCCTTCTTAGTTCTAGGCAATCCCAAAACAAAGTCCATAGAAATATCAAGCCAAGGGGAAGTAGGAACAGGCAAAGGCATATACAAACCATGGTTGTTCAACCGGGACTTAGCTTTTTGACATGTAGTGCAGCGTGCAACAAGGCGCTTGACATCACGGCGCATCCGGGGCCAAAAGAAATGTGCGGCCAGCACCTCGTGCGTCTTGTGGACACCAAAATGTCCCATGAGACCACCACCATGTGCCTCCTGTAACAACAAAAGACGGACCGAGCTTGCTGGAATACACAGCTTGTTAGCGCGAAACAGGAACCCATCCTGCATGTGGAATTGACCCCAAGGTTTGCCAGGCGTGCAATGAGTTAGAACATCTTTAAAATCAGCATCGTTGACATATTGATCCTTCACAGTTTGCAAACCAAAAATTTGAAAATCGAGTTGTGAAAGCATGGTATATCTACGAGACAACGCATCAGCAATGACATTCTCCTTCCCGTTCTTGTGTTTAATAATATAAGGAAAAGACTCGATGAATTCTACCCAACTAGCATGACGACGGTTTAGATTTGTTTGGGTACGAATATGTTTCAAGGCCTCATGATCAGAATGAATTATGAACTCGCGATGCCAAAGATAGTGCTGCCATGTGTGCAAAGTGCGGACTAAAGCATAAAGCTCCTTATCATAAGTAGAATATCGCAAGCTAGCACCGCTTAATTTTTCACTGAAATACGCAACCGGTTTGCCCTCTTGTAACAAAACAGCACCTAATCCAATCCCGCTAGCATCGCATTCAAGCTCAAATACTTTAGTAAAATCAGGCAATTGCAAGAGGGGGGCATGTGTTAACTTATCTTTCAAAGTGTTGAACGCTACCTCCTGCGAGTCGCCCCAAGCAAATGGCACACCTTTCTTTGTAAGCTCATGTAGAGGTGCTGCAATGGAGCTAAAATCACGTACGAACCGACGGTAAAAACCTGCAAGTCCAAGAAAACTCCGAATCTGTGTGACCGTCGTCGGCGTGGGCCATTCCCGAATTGCATCAACCTTGCTGCTATCCACCTCGATGCCCTGTGGGGTAACAACATAACCAAGAAACGAGACGCGTTGTGTGCAAAAGATGCATTTTTCCATATTAGCAAACAAGCGGGCAGCACGCAAGGCATCAAAAACAACACTCAAATGTTCTAACTGCTCTTCCATAGTCTTGCTATAAATAAGGATATCATCGAAGTAGACAACAACAAACAGTCCTATGAAGGGTCTAAGAACTTCATTCATCAAGCGCATAAAGGTGCTAGGAGCATTAGTTAATCCAAACGGCATAACCAACCATTCATATAACCCAAATTTCGTTTTAAAAGCCGTTTTCCATTCATCTCCTAATTTCATGCGAATCTGATGGTAGCCACTACGTAAATCAATCTTAGTGAAAATCATGGCACCACTAAGTTCATCTAGCATATCATCAAGGCGTGGTATAGGATATCGATAACGAATGGTGATGTTATTAATAGCGCGACAGTCTACACACATACGCCATGACCCATCTTTCTTCGGCACAAGTAAAACAGGAACCGAGCAAGGGCTAAGAGATTCACGAATGTACCCCTTATCAAGCAACACCTGCACCTGGCGCTGGATCTCCTTCGTCTCATCCGGATTCGTGCGGTATGGGGCGCGGTTAGGTAGTTGGGCGCCGGGGATGAGGTCAATCTGGTGCTCAATACCACGGAGTGGAGGGAGACCCGAGGGTAAGTCTGTGGGAAACACATCAGCGTACTCCTGCAAAAGGTTAGAAACAGCGGGGGGAATATCCAACGATGGGGGAGCATCAAGGGCAGCGAGCATACTAGAACAAACAAGCGCATAGCAGGGCAAATGATCATGGCGTAAATCCTCAAAATCAGCACGTGTAGCAAGCAAGACAGGCGCATTCAACTTGATTTCAGAAGTAACATTGGCGGCTGGTTGGGGTGCTAGTGGTTTTGCCGCTTTAGTAGCCCTAGCAAGATCATCTTTAAAAATTTGGTCAGGGGTCATTGGATGTATAATTATTTTCTGACCTTTAAACATGAAGGAATAATGATTCGAACGTCCATGATGTACACTATCAGTATCATATTGCCAAGGTCTACCAAGTAACAAAGAGCATGCTTCCATTGGAACAACATCACAATCAGCATAATCAGAATAAGAGCCCAATGAAAAAGGAACGCGTACCGAACGTGTGATTCTAATTTTTCCACCATCATTAAGCCATTGAATGTGATACGGGTTTGGGTGCTTACGAGTGGGCAAGGACAACTTCTCGACCAAAGCTGTGCTTGCCAAGTTGTTGCAGCTGCCACTGTCGATGATGATGCGAATCGACCGTTCTTGTACAACACCTTTGGTGTGGAAAAGTGTGTGCCGTTGGTTTTTCTCAGACGTGGTGACCTGTGTGCTAAGAACACGCTGCACAACAAGACTCTCATACTTATCGGCATCACCGGGATCGACATGTACCTCCGTTTTAGCTGCATGGTCAGTGGCAAGCATAATATGTTGGTTTTCCTCGGAATCACTAGCGGATGAATACTCACCATTGTCACGTATGAGCAAAATACACTTGTTTGGACAGTCCCGACTCACGTGTCCAAGTCCATGGCAACGATAGCACCGAATATCCCGGGTACGTCCTGTGGAAGGAGCAGCGCCTGGGGACGAGGATGCGGTAGGCTTGGCCGTCGTTTCGCGCGATGGAGTGCTGATCGTGGATGGTGTAGGCGGAGTAGACGCTGAATTGATTGCTGCGCCTCTACCTGCAAAAGAGTTAGGATATGTCTTCGAGCGGCGTCCCTGCACTTCACGTTCAGCTTTGCAAGCGTATGCAAACAATGTGGCCATATCAGAATATTCCTTATAGTCAAGGATGTCCTGAATTTCTCTATTCAAACCACCATGAAAACGGGCCATCGCAGCTTCATCTGTCTCAAACAAACCACAACGAATCATACCTTTTTGGAGCTCTTGATAGTAGTCCTCGACAGATTGCTGTCCTTGTCGAAAACTCTGCATTTTCTTTAGCAAATCTCGCGCAAAATATGAAGGAACAAATCTGTGTCGCATGGCAGCTTTTAATTGAGTCCAAGTGATGGGTGTAGCAGTAGGATGTGTTAGTTTATATTCACGCCACCATATTAAAGCAAAATCAGTAAATTCACTAATAGCAGCTTTAACTTGAGAATGAGCAAGAATATCATGGCATGAAAATTTCTGATCGACCTCTAGTTCCCAATCAAGATAAGCAGCAGGATCATATTTGCCATTAAAAGATGGAATTTTAAATTTAATCTTAGCAAATGAATCGTGAGGGGAATGACGTACCACGCGACGTGCACGACCGTGGCGAGGTCCATCGTCCTGCTCCGTATCGCCACCATAATCCTTTTGTAATTCGGTGAGCGACGAAGTTAACGCATCGAGTCGTGACATGATGGTGTCGAGCGTGGTCACCATGGCCGTCTGAGCGAGGTCGATCTGGTCGAACCGCTCGGTCGACGAAGTGATCGTAGAATCAAACCGCTCATGCATCGTTGTCATGTCCGCAGCAAGGCCATCAACCTGTGCCCGTACATACAGTAGTTGTGCATCCTTCGTTTCGTCATTGCCTGCCATAGTTAGTGCAAACACAAAGCAAAAAACCTACAACAATACGGATGTGGATTGGTCGCTCACAGACGTGCTGTTATCAAATTCTTATCCGTTCTTACCAAGCACACAGGGGTGACCTGCAACCAACAGGTGAAACCGGCGAAAGATTGGAGCAGCGATTGCTTGGAGAAACAAAATCTGCTCGTTGTAGAACTATGTGGGGTTCTAGGTAGGCTGCACTCAAAACAAGGATTAGCACAATCAAACAATAATGCGAGGTTGAATTATAGTGCCAAAGACGTAACCAAAAGCTGCTGGAAACAAAGTGCAAAAGGCGGTACACAAAAAAAGGAAAAACCGAAGAGGTGAGCAGGGATGGAAAGGGGGAGGGGCGCACGGCCAGGGGGATCACTTCCTTGCTGTTTTTCTCCTTTCTTTCTTTTCTTTTTTTTTTCTTCTCTTTTTTTTTCTCTTTTTTTTCGTTTTTTTTATCCGGAGAAACTTGCAAGTAAAAATAGGCAACCAGCAATAATGGACGGCCCTTTGTATGGTAGGTGATCAAGAATTTCGGAAATGAAGCAATCTGCACTTTGTATGGTAGGTGACCAAAACTTTCTTAAATGAGTGTGATCAATATTAGGCAACCAGCAATAATTGATTGCCCTTTGTATGGAAGGCAACCAAAACTTTCTCAAATGAGTGTGATCAATATTAGGCAACCAGCAATAATTGATTGCCCTTTGTATGGAAGGCAACCAAAACTTTCTCAAATGAGTGTGATCAATATTAGGCAACCAGCAATAATTGACTACCCTTTGTATGGAAGGCAACCAAAACTTTCTCAAATGAGGTTGAACAGAATGAGGCAACCTATATTTTTTTTGTAACTTTCCAAATAACACACAAGGCAGGGAAGGGAGGGGCGCACGGCCAGGGGGGTTTGCGTGATATGCAGATGAAGATGCACAAGTAACCAGCAACAATTGACACGCGTAAGCACACAAATTCAACAAAGCAAATTATTGAAAGATAGTGCAAGGCTCAAAAAGGTGCTGGGACAAGGATCTAACCTGAAATATATTTTCGTGTTGTGGTTTTGTGGACTGTAGGAAGGGACAAACACTCGATAAACTCACCGATCAACCCGGAAAATCTGATACCACTTGATAGAGCTGAAGTGCCCGATCTTTCGGTGAGTGGAGATAACTTCGATTTGGTGGAAGAAGACCCTCACGATCCGACTACGACGAGCGAACCCGAAGCGCCAATGCAATCGCTGAACCAACTCCCTGTGGTTACCGACCTTGTGGATGCAAGATCAGCCTGATCACGAAGATCGTTTCCTGTTCGCAATCGAAGAACGAACAAGAAAGAGATGCGAGCAATATGAATATCACTCAAGGTGGAGTTCTGAATCACACGAGGACAGCGCTGTTTGGCGCGTGTCAAAAGTAGCAAAAGCTAATTGTAAATCAAAACTCGAGTCTATAGGAATGACAAGACTCTATTTAAATAGAGGGGGGAAAGGTGGGTGCAGCCCCCTAATGTGGACGCCCAAAGAGGGGGGGACGCCCCTAGGAAGGCCTACTCTAGGCAGGCCTGCGTTTATTCTTCTGGGCCTTCATTCTTTAGTAGTATGACAAAGTTCAGCTCTCTTACACGGGCCCTCGTGATTATCCCAGAAGGAGATGGCGCTGAAGAAGGTGCAGCTGGTGTAGATGTACTGATGTCCTCATCAGTTCAAGTCACCAATGAGCGCATTGGTCAATTAGAGGCGGTGCAGATTCTTGCCAACAACCAGCTGACCATATTAGAGAGAACAGCTGGGGCTATTAACACCTCTCTTGCAGCAATCAATGTGCGATTAGAGAGGATGGAACAAGCTGGGCTCGGAGAGTTGGAACACCGTGATGATGACGGCCATACCTCCATTGCTAGCGCCGCAAGATATGACGACCTAGAGTATTCAGCGGATACCGAGCTTGATAATGGATCTTTCAGGTCTCGACGGCAACCACGTCGCCACTATCAAGGTATGTTTGGCCGAGCTCCACGACGTGAGGTACGTGACAACGATGATTCCCTACGCAGGATTAAATTCTCCATACCATCTTTTGATGGGAAATATGATCCTGATGCATATCTGACTTGGGAGCTGTCGGTAGATCAAAAATTTGCATGCCATGAATTTCCTGATGATAAAAAGGTTAGAGCTGCCACTAGTGAATTCACTGACTTTGCTTCTGTTTGGTGGCATGAGTATCAAACTAAAAATCCAGCTATTGTACCACAAACTTGGAATGCTTTAAAAAGAATCATGCGTAGTCGTTTTGTTCCTTCCTATCATGCTCGAGACTTGTTGCATAAATTACAACAGCTTAGGCAAGGCAACAAATCGGTTGAGGAGTACTATCAGGAACTACAAATAGGCATGATGAGATGTGGTCTAGTTGAAAATGAAGAGGCTGCGATGGCTCGATTCATGGGTGGTTTAACTAGAGAAATTCAGGATATATTGGCTTACAAGGAGTACACTAATGTCACTCGATTATTTCATCTTGCTTGTAAAGCTGAAAGGGAAGTGCAGGGACGCCGCAAAATAAATAACACTCCTGCAGGACGAACTACATCGTGGCAGCCCCGCACAAGTGCCGCTGGCCCTAAACATGATTTTCAAAGAGATGCTTCCAATCGGCAGTCCACAACTACATCAAAATCAGCACCTATCCGTACTACCGAGACAGCAAAAGGATCCACCCAAGCTGCAGCCAACACTTCTTCTTCCGTCGCTTCCACCGGGAGAATGAAGGACATCCAGTGTCTCCGATGCAAAGGATTTGGGCACATACAAAGGGACTGTCCAAGCAAGCGTGTGCTGATTGTACGAGAAAATGGTGAGTATTCATCAGCTAGTGATTTAGACGATGAAACATATGCCATGCTTGCTGCCCAAGATGCAGGAAATAAGAATGATGATGAAGAACACATTGGGGCTGAACATGCTGAACACTACGAGAGTCTTGTTGTGAGGCGTATCTTGAGTGCACAAATGATTCAAGCAGAACAGAACCAGCGACACAATCTGTTCCAAACAAAGTGTGTCGTTTTGGAACGATCGTGTCGCATTATTATTGATGGAGGAAGCTGCAACAACTTGGCGAGTGCCACCATGGTAGCAAAACTTGGGATGAAAACACTTCCACACCCACATCCCTACTACATCCAATGGTTCAATGATAGTGGTAAGCTTAAGGTAACACGTATGGTCCGAGTGGAATTTACAATTGGTTCATACCATGATTACATTGATTGTGATGTGGTACCTATGCAAGCTTGCTCTATGTTATTTGGTAGACCTTGGCAATTTGATAAGGATACATTGCATCATGGTAAATCAAATCAATATTCTTTCATGCATAATGAGAAGAAGCTTGTTTTGCACCCTATGTCTCCCGATGCTATTTTGAGGGATGAAGTTGCTAGAGCTTGCAAGGAGAAAAACAAGAAATCTGCTCAAAATGACAGTGGTGTTGTGAACGGATCGGTTCAACCTACGAATGACAAATCGAAATCTGCTCATGTTGGGAAAAATAACATAAAATTGAAAAGTGCTTGTTTCCTTGCTTCAAAATCTGATTTACTTGAATTAAATGATGACGCCACGATCTGCTATGTGTTTGTTTGCAAAGAAGCTTTGTTCTCACTTCACGACATACCATCTACTTTGCCTCCTACTGTCACTAATCTTTTGCAGGAATATG
>JAAALK010000794.1:0-19718 GCA_019279435.1 Zizania palustris | reverse complement strand
GACATATCATGACCTCTTCACATGGCGATCTCCATCGCCATGGCTCCCGTCATTGAGTGCGTGCTCCCAGCCTCCATGAAGAGTACTAGTCCATCTCGCATAGTCTATAATAATTACATGGGCTGAAGCACCGCGGAAAAACATGCAAGCCGTAATAAATTTTACATTAGCCTTGGGCTGTAGATAACCATGACACACAGGCTATATTTAATTTACATTCATTGCATGCATCTCATACATCACATTTATCCAAAGCCATGCCAGTCACACCATTCTCTACAAAACAAAGTTAGGCGAGCAATCTAGAAGTGAATGTATTCTAGATCTAAAAAAACTAGCTCAAAAGGCTCGAAATTTCAAATTTCGCATGGGTCGGAACTTCTGATCTGGCATCGGAACTTCCGATCAATGTTAGAATCCCGAACCACAACATTTGCTCTCTGTATCGAATCAATATTCGATATCGGAACATCCGATCAGTATCTGAACTTCGATCCGCCAATGGAACATCCGATCAATATCGTAACTTCTGATCTGCCACCGACAGAAACAATCTAATCTATTTTCCCATCATGTATCTCCATACACGAGGGATCCAGATCGAACACTACACACGTAGGCTCTGATACCACTATTGGGGAATAGGGGAGCTATGCTAGCCAGTAAATTAAAATTTTTCACCCTAAGCCCAAGACTCATGCGTGTGCGAGATCATGGATCAATCTAGCACGAGATGCCCTAGGTGCAGCGGAAGAAGATGTCGAAGTAGCGTGTCAAGCCTATCCTCGCTTTGTCATTGTCATCCCTTGCCGATCCGATCAATGAAGACGACGTAGTCATTCACATGAAGATGTCCACAAGCATCGCTATTAGAGCAACGCTTCCACGGTATCCAAACGTATAGGGATGGAGTTCCTCCCATGGCAGTGTGCGAGCACCGCACGTGAGAGACATAGATCCTTGACCTCAACGATTGAGATCAAGAAAGGAGGGGGAGGAGTCTTTGGTGGCTAGGTCTAATCTAGGCTTATTCCTTTTTCCAAGACATCCTCCTCCTCTCTTTATATAGTGCTGAGAGCCCCCCTGGTCGTGCTCATCTCGAAACCCACAAATCAGTAACAGATCCAATCTGTTCGCCCATGTCGGAACTTCCGATCCTATATTGGAAATTCTGATAGGGTATTTTAGGTTTCCTGATACAGTATGACACGCAACAGATCCAATCTGTTTTTGCCACCTCAGAACTTCTGATACACATATCGGAACATGCAATCTGAACAAAATTCCCCGATTCCAAATTAGAACTTCTCGCTCGTTGGAACTTCCAATACCATATCAAAACTTCGAAGTAACATTTGCTCTCTGACTGACAACATATAATAATTGTAACTTCCAGTACACATAATTTCTTGGGAATATCCTTCATCCTCAAGGGTATCATCAAGCGATTTTTCTTGGAGCATAGCCTTACAGTGATGAACAACACATGTAATGTTGTCGGCCAGATCAATATCAACAGGCCCCAATGCCCGATCAGTATCCTACGCCAAGACAGTAGGAAGACGATTGGGTGAATCGGATCACATAGGTTTACGAGACCAATTTTGGCTGAAGCCCAAAGAGCAGACGCACATGTATCGTCTACCGTAGCAAAAATGGTTTCATCGAGTGCCACTATCAGGACGATACAAAGTACCCGATTTCACCAGTTCTCAGGACATGACTCGATCTGCGATTGAACACATCTAACCATTTCCTCACCCAGTGTAGAGAGGCATCGACCAATGAGGCACTGAAGGTCCGATTCTTCCCACTCTCTTTATCATGACCGGCCTTCGTGTGGTTTTCTTCATTGCCGGCAAATTCCGTCAGGGGATGGGAAGATCTAGAAAAAAATTTCACAAATATTTATTTACCGACATTCATGAGATGAAGCTTACCGACTTGACGAACATGAGACAAAGGATGGACGAGTCAGTACAGGATTATGTTTAGAGGTTCTGGGACGTACGAAGCAGATGCTATAGCTTGAGCCTTAGTGACACCCATTTGGCGGAGTTGGTGTTCCAGGGACTCCTGAACCCAATTAAGGAGAGGTTTTCATCACATGAGTTCGAGAGTCTCTCGCAAGTGGTACAAAGGGTATCAGCACACGAGTCCCGATTGTAGTAAGCAAGGAAATATAGATATCAGAGAAGGTGGCATACACTCAGGCCTACTATCTAGACCCGACAAGAGTAGTGACTCTGAGGCGGAGGTCAATTTGGCCGAATGGTCCAAGAACAAGAAATAGGTTGCGTGTCCTTGGTGAAGCCGACCGATAAGGAACAGAAGTACGACTTCGACGTCAACAAGGCCGATAGAATATTTGACCTATTACTCAAAGAGAAGCAGATCCAGTTTCCACCAAACCACGTGATGCCATCCGCCGATGAACTGAAGAAAAGGAAATACTATAAGGCACAATTCCCTGTCGCACCACACTAATGAATGCAAGGTATTTAGACAACAGGTCCAATCGACCGTAGAGCAAGGCCGAATCAAGTTCGACGATGGGAAAAAGTCGATGAACATCGACGAGCATTCGTTCCTAGTAAACATGATACATGCACACCACATGGATGACCAGGAGATGAGAAGAAGTAGGCAGGCCAACAAAAGTGTCACCTCATCATATCTGATCAAGAAATATGGGGAAAAATAAAGAGAAGAGGTGGATTCTGATAATGACCAAAGCTACTCACATTTCAACCCCCATTGGAATTGCGAGTTGTTCAGGTTCTACTAGAACAAAGGGTTGCGCTGCCATTCATGAAAAACTATTCGGAGTGTGGCACCAAAGCAGGGTACGAGATGATCATAGGTCGTATAGCAGCAGGTCTAGGACACATGATCAGGAAGCTGTTCGCCAGAGGTTATCACCACCAAGGATATTGGTGCTCAAGAGACTTGCCCCCATAAACATTGAGGATGAAAGCCAGCCAACTGATGGTAAAGTCACCCCAGATAAGATGCAGTGGTGCCCAAACACCAAGGAACTAGAAGAGAAGAGTACAACGACTGCGGTAGAGAGAGCTGAAGGCACAAATGTGTGACGAGGAAACTGATCAGCCCCGCAAGATCAAAAGTGAATGTTGAGTAAAAGATAAGGCCGATCACTACGATAAGAAGGATATAGGGGTAAACATGGTTTTCTTTCTCCCTACAGAATATTGGGCATATTATAAGACAACACTAATTAGACCAATACGATAGCCCAAATGATGTTGGCTCCACAGCTAGAAGTTTTTGATAAGCTAGAAGACCTTGGACATCAGCACCTAAGATCCTGTACATCAAAGGGTTGGTCAACGTAAAGCCGATGTCTAAGATAATGATAGACATAGGGGAAACTAAACTTAATGCCATATGCCACCTTCTATAAGCTAGGAAAAATGTTGGAAGATCTCATCAAGACTAATATGGTGCTAAGGGACTTCAGCGGCACCTCGTCAGACATGATGGGAGTGCTGAACGTAGAGCTACGCTGGGAGTAAGACAATGCTGACCACGTTCTTTGTCATAGAAGGAAAATGATCTTATAGCTTGTTGGTGGGACAAGATTGGATTCACACAAACTGTTACGTCCCATCAATGATGCACAAAAACCTGATGTAGTGGGTCGGTGATCACATTGAGATAATCTCCACCAATACGTCAGTAAACATAGCGACAACCGATTTATCGGTGTGGGAGATGGAAGAGGTTGTCTATCTATCAGGGAAAGCTTGGGATGTTAATTTTCTTGAAGTATTGGACGACAGAGTCAAACCAATCAGCAAAGAACTGCCCAAACTTACCCTGTGAAGATTACATCGACAAAATGAAAGTGGACTTGGTCAATGCTTAATCGCAAAGCGTTAAACTACACGGGCATACATCGGACCTGGCAACAGACCAAGGCCAACCTTCGTAGGTACCTAGATTACCCGATGAAGCACAAAATAGACTGATGACATTACTTCAAAGGTATCAAAAAGGTTCGAACGAGGAGTACTTTGAAGATATATTTCCTGATCGTTCAGACGGATGCCTAAAAGATCTACACGCAAAAACAACCGATCCAATGGTATCACATTCAGACGACCGATGCAAAAGCATCACCCTTAGACACAAAAATCTCAACATCAAGCCGGGGAATCGATGATAATATATTGCAACATATAAATGTTTTACATTAGACCCGAATACAGGGAGATGTCAAAGTAGAGCATGACAGATCCCTTCAATTGCTTGTATTCAGATCGCGTTGACGCTCCGGATAATAGCACGATCCTCAGCATCTGAGCTAGGGACATCTTGGAGGGCACGACGTCGGCGCTACATGAGGTGGATGGCACCGGTGAGCCAGTGTCTTTGGGCCTCAATCTGGTATGGAAGGGAGGCCAAGGCATTTTCCTTCGCGGTGATCCTCGCTCATACTCCATCCAACCGTGAGGCTATATCGGCTTCCTCTGTCCGAAGTTGGTCTAGTTCCTATGGAATGACCTCTAACTTGCCTTGGAGCTGATCTAGTAGGGTGCTCTCGGCCACTGCTACTGCGACATGGAATTCGATCGCTTCCTGTTATGACGTGCAACTGCCTCGAATGACCATCTATTTTAGCGCTTGTCGCACATTTTGCTGATGGAACTCTAGGTATATGGCCAGTGTAAGGACGTCAGCTAAATCGGGAGGAAGTAGGTTCATAATATCATAGAGACTCCCCCTTATCGGCCGCAAGTCATTGACTAGAACCTCCACAATTTTTCGAGGCAACGTAGCAGGTCTGATAGCACCTCCTTCACCTACGAGGGAAGTTGGGCTACGACCGATGTGGGAGTATCCATGACCTCCTCATTGGCCAAAAGAAAAGGACCGACATCGAAGGGGAATCTCTAGACGAAGGACTGAAAGAAGAAGAGAAGATTAGACAGGAAGCGACAATGTCATGACAACAAGTACAAAATGCTTACATCACCAGGCCTCACAGGAATGGTTGATTATGAAGCACCATCGGCAGAAGAAGCAGCGACATCATCCTCCTCAATAATTCCCTAGGGGCAGGAGAGCCCATGGGGTCCAGCATCGACTGCGTTCAAAGCCAATGTAAATTACAAGAATAGTTAAACCGAAGCTAACCAGATGGTAGAAGAAATGGTAGTGTCTTCATCGGCATTAACCATCGGAAGGGCATGAGACTCCCCCTCTTCAAGACTTCCCTAGGGGACAGACAAGTCCGTAGCATCCGGCATCGACAATATTTAAGGCTGATGTTAGCCAAGAGGAAGGCAGTAAGAAGATAAAATAGATAAAGTACCTAGTGAGTCGCCACACCGACGTTAACAACCATCGATGATCCACCTTCCAGTGCATCACCTCAACCGTGGTGGTCATATCGGTAGTGTTGGCCAATACGCTAGAGTCAATCAATACGGCCCCTGACGCACCGACCCCGATGATGGTTTCCACAGTTGTAGCTCCGGTGGGTGGGGCCGACTGTTCGCAAGTCGGGTGAGGAACCATGTTGAAGAGCATGGGCCTTATGGCTCTAGATGTGATGAGTGATTGTCAACGGAAGTCAAAGAGGAGACGTGAAGAGAAGATGAGACCTGTTGTGTCTGGGGTGCGTATGACTCAGGTACACGGGCAGCAAGCGACAACCGGGAAGAGGAGTCGTGGAGTCAGGCTAGCCTAATTCGAGTACCTACAACTTTAGGCAAGACAACTTTAGTACCTATGATCTGCTTTGCTACTGTTGTTTGTTTGTCGAGGTGCATAGGGTGTTGGCTTTAGACTTTTGCTTCGGAAGAATTTTTTAGGCACCCATTCACCCCCTCTGGTCGCTACTTTCGGTCCTACAAGTGGTATCAGAGCAAGGTTAGGGTTTTTCCATACCTTAACTGGTTCTAAACCCAGGTAGTGATCATGACTTCCTCTGGTAAGGTCCCGTCCCTTGAAGCTTTTGGCTACACTTATTGGAAGACTCGCATGCGAGCTTATCTCATGAGCCAGAGCTTGGACATTTGGGATATTTGTGGTAACACTACTTTTACTATACTTCCTGTTGCTGAGCGCACTTCTGCTGATATAATCGCCCAACATCAGAACAATAGCAAAGTGGTGAACATTTTATTTTCTAGTCTAGGTCCTAGTGAGTTTGAGCGTGTTAGCCATCTCGACACTACTCGAGAGATCTGGGCTACCCTCCAGGCACACCATGAGTGGACAGTTCAGGTCAAGGCTAGGCTCTATCAGACCTACCGACGTGAGTATGAAAATTTCTCACAGAAGCCGGTGAGACTGTTGAGGCTTTGTTTGGTTGTTTTCAATCGATCATTAAAGCTTCAGGTCAACAAGGCCAGCGTGATTAGCTGGTCTCAAATCATGAATAGGCGCTCAAGGTTCTTCATACCTTGGACCCTAAGATCTAGGAGATCAAGGTTTCTTCTATTGTTGAGAGTTCTTCCTATGATACCTTGACTGTCGCAGAGCTTTTTAGTAAGCTAAAGGCCTTAGAGGTTGATATCCAGTTGAGATCAAATCTTACTGGTTCTGGCTCAAAAACCCTGGCCCTTGACACCTTTTGCTGATCCTACTGCTTTGAGCTATACTGCGTTTTCTTTGATGTATCTCTCTGAGGATCAGCTTGACTCGCTAGGAGATGATGATCTGTGTTTGTTTAACAACCAGGTGCACCGTGTCTATGATAAACATATGCTTAAAACATGGCACAAAATCCAGATGCTTTGAGTGTCGTGATCCAGGTCATTTCATCACCGACTACCCCAAGAGGAAGAGTTACAAGAAGGGAACCAGCGGTAGCTCCTACGACTCCGGCAAGTATGATAACTTCACTTTCACAAAGGGCAAGCCCATGTGAAGATTCTTTCGAAAGGCTCTGAAGGACTACAGGCGTGAGAACAAGAAGCGAGACAAGGCCTTCTTCGCTGAGATGGAGAAAAGCTACTCCAAGAGGTCTTCGTCTTCCTCCTCGTCGTCAAGTTCAAGTGATGAAGTGATCGTGATCAAGAAGGGGATGGACAGGGACGATCCGACATGTCTCTGCTTCATGGCCTTCGGGGACAAGCCGAAGAGTCACTCGCATCATAGCCGAAGACCCCGCAAGAGCTTCTACTCAATGGCTCTTAGGGATAAGGAAGAAAAGGGCTCCCCCGACAACTCCGACGACGACGACGATGAAAAGGTATCTTCCTATGAACAAGAAGTTGTTAAATTACTAGAAGAGAACCGTCAGGAGTTGAAGTATCGGGAGAAACTGCTTAGAGGGCTAAAAAGAGGATAGATGAGCTTGAGAGTGAGCTTGCCATGGAAATTGGCAAGATTAAGAGTCTGTCTTCTTCTCTTTGCTTAGGTGGTAGCACTGAGTGCCCTAACTAAGAGGTGTTGTTGTGTGACCTGACGACTTTGAAGTCCAGGTACACAGAGAGAGTAGATGAAGAGACGCTATGGCCAATGAGCTTGAAAGCGCTCAACTGGAGCTGAAAGATGCTCATGCTATGTCGTCATGCCCTGTGTAGACTGCCCATCCAATTTAGCTAGTATAGCTGAGCTGAGAGCCAAGAGTGATGAGCAGTTGGGTGAGTTAGTCTCTTTTGCCTTTACTTTTTAGATATCATTGTTGATAGTTCTGAGATTGCACTTGTTTTGAGTCTTTATTTTGGTTAACCATAATGACGTTTTCTTGCTTCTGTTTGGCTTTTGGTCATTAGGGTTAAACTTTTATTTTCTTCTTTTTGTTTTCGTTTGTTTTTGTTTTCGTGTTTCCACATGTTTTGTAGGTTCGGAAGAATTGCTGAAGAAGGGTGTTTACAATACACTCATTAAGGGGGAGATTGAGGAACCATGTTGAAGAGCATGGGCCTTATTGCTCTAGATGTGATGAGTGATTGTCAATGGAAGTCAAAGAGGAGACGTGAAGAGAAGATGAGACCTGCCGTGTCTGGGGCGCGTGTGACTCAGGTACACAGGAAGCGAGCGACAGCCGGGCAAAGGAGCCACGGAGTTGAGCTGGCCCAATCTGTGTACATGGGCTAGGAGTGGCGGAGGATCCACTGGTCTATTGACCGGGTTTGACTCAAGTACACGGCGGCGAGCGATTGCTGGGCTGAGGAAGCTGTGGAATCGAGTCGGCCCAATCCGTGTACCCGGTGCGAAGACGGTGGACGCTTTGTCAGTTTCGGCGCAAAACTGACAACCGATGATTATCTTTATTTAGGATTTTTAATATTTAGTATTTAGATCCACAGTCTTTGTTATTCGAGTCAGCAAAATATTCTAAGGGCATTTTAGTAATTTCCAATTTTATTTTTAGAGTCAGTGTAATTTACCCTAAGGGTAAATTAGTCTTTTCCCTTTATTAGTGGGCTGCCTATAAATAGGCCCCAACCCCTAGGGTTAGGGTTGACTGTTATTCATAATCAATCTACAGTCCACCGCATTTTTTTCCGTAGTTTTTCCTCTCCGCCAGCAGTATTTTCTCTGATCAGATATCGCCGGCTAGATCGCTTTGACGTTTTACGCTGCCATCGCCGTTGCTTTCCCTTGCCCTAGCACGGTTTTCTCCAAAGCTAGCCTGCAGCAGCTGCTCAGTGCTAGGCTGTTTTTGCATGGGAGCCAAGGTAGGCCAGCTTGTTGCCTGGTGCATGCAGCACACTTTCCCGGGCATAGCTGCCAGCACCACAGGCACGACAGCCGAGCTCTCCCTAGGTGCATGCTGTAGGCTACTGCAGCTAGGGCCTAGGCGCCTAGTGCGCGGTGACGCAGCATAGCTGCCTAGCCCTGCCAACAGTTTTTTTTGCGTAGGCACGTGTTTTGACTCTGCGGCAGGAGCTTGGACGGACGACGTGTATAGGCTTCACGACACGGCGTTGCTTAGTGGGTGGCGCATTTCTTGATCCGTAGCGCGTGAAGAGCACTCGGCTGAAGCCGGAGGAAGCGGCGCATGTAAGTTTGATCTAATCTCCTATTTTTCAGCAAAGATTAATTAATTAGCCTGCGAACCTGATTAGCGATTTCATGGTAAATTTCTTGCTGCTAAACCTTGTTAGTGCTCGGGTAATATTTTAATTAGGTAATTTTTAGTTTGTTCATATAAAAAAAAAAATTCTTAGTCATAGTAATATTTTTCATTCTAGATTTTTGTGCAATATATCAGTTTTTTTCTGAAGTAATTTCTGGATGATCCATGTTTTATTCACTTGATTAGTGCTTTATTCTCAGATTGCAATATAAATATTTATTGATATATCTAGGTGTTTTCCTGTGCACATCAAGTATTTATTAAATAATTTGAGAACACTTTTTTTTACTGCAGTTATTTTTGTTTAGTTTAATTTTTTTAATATCAGTTTAATTATGACACCAATCCTTTTTAGGCTAGACAACTTTAGTACCCATGATCTGCTTTGCTACTGCTGTTTGTTTGTCGAGGTGCGTAGGGTGTTGGGTTTAGACTTTTGCTTCGGAAGAATTTTTTAGGTGCACATTCACCCCTCTGGTCGCTACTTTCGGTCCTACATTGGGTTGTTGGCCACCTGATCAATTGTTGTATGAAGAAGCGTGGCGATAGGAAGAGAGGTTAAATATGAAAGAACAATGAGTATCAAAAAGGAAAGCAAGTATCATGCAACAAAATACACACCTGAGCCGATGGAGGCACATCAGCAACAATGGGGGTTCACACAGCTAAAGAGACGGGCAGCGTCACATGAAGGAAAATCGTTGAATAAGTGTCCTACAGAGAATTTTTGCGTAGAGAGAATGGAAAATACTGGGAGCAGTAGAGTCAAATCAGCAAAAATACCTCATTGGAACAAGCCTTGGTTGATCAGCGCACAACCACATCTGGCGTTCCGTGCTTGTGAGCCAGGACTTTGACCTGCCTCTTAGCGAAACACTCCGTCAAGGTAGGATCCTTGCTCCCCAAAAGGGTAGTGGCCATATTGGCCCGTATGCTATCGGCTGACCACTTTGACTCATTGATGGAACATCCATCTCCTCCTACATGATGAAAAGATAAGAAAAGAACAGGGGAACATGCAAAAGAATGAAGCTATATGTTACCTTAGGAGTCTCATCAGCATAGTCTAGAAATAACCGTCCGCAGTAAGTCTTCGGGTGCCGATCGAAGAGGTGTTGTTTCCATTCGCACCACCATCGAACAAAGTCGGCAGAACCAATGCAGCAGGCCGACCAAGGGGCAAGATCACTGTAGGGGACCATGTCGGCCATTTGAAGAAGGTGATCATATTATTGACCATCTTTAACTTCCCCATGAACTTGGACTCGACTGATGAAGAATAGAGAGGAGAAAGCTAGTCAAATCCCAGTTGTCGTGAATACTATTGGGTGATAGAATTCATATGAAGCTTTCCGAAAGTGGATGATGCTAAAATTGGTGGGAAAACAACAAGGGTGGTAAAAGCCTTAAAAATTCCAATGGATTCTTCATCTTGGCTCACATTCTTTAACAGAAAATGATGGGGTATTCATACTCAGACAAGAACTCATACAGAAACCATGATTTTTTTCATCCAAGAAGCCATAATAGAACCCTACGAAGCAAAAGCTTAGAGAATCGGGGGACATCCAGAAATTGGTGTGGTAGGTAGATGCCTCACTCAAAGATACATCCGATTCAAGATGATCAGAAGGGAATTCCATCATGGTGACAGGGGGGTTTTCGATAACTTCGGTGGTGTAGATATTAAGCCAGAGCTACAAAAACCACGAAGGACCGCTGAAGTGGCCGATAGGTTCGCCAGCCGATAGCTTGGCCGATACTTGGTGGAGGAGATGATAAGTGTCACCAATGAGGTATCGACCAATTGGGATTTTCTTCCTCGCCGACAGCTGTTCGGCCTGCGATTGGAGATGGGAAGTTGGACCTAGAGTGGATCCACAGAAGATAAACCTCTCCAGCCAAAGGTTGAGGAAAGCCACATGCTTGCAAGCACCTATAGGGCCAGTCCTCTTATTGTGCTTCAAAATGTATTTACTCCAGCCACCAGTGGATTTCACATCAAGGCGGTTGGTTTGCTTTGAACGGAAGGAAAAAAGGATTGCAAGGAGAAATAATGTTAAGAAAAGTCAAAGCGAAGACGTCCAATAGAGAGGGACTCATCAGACCATGGCCAAAGGAAAATGCGTTGAGGGCAATGGACCAAAAATAACAAGCGGCGGCAAGCAGAGGCTCATTCTTGTAGGGTTCCACAAGTGAAAGGCCAATTTAGTGGCCGATGCCGATTTCATCCCAAGATGGTTCGATAGTTGGCTGATACCGAAGATACCAATCACGCCAGCCAGGGATGGAAGAAGGAAAGGAATCAAAACTAGAGTCCTAGTCAGAAGAACGCATGGGCCTAGATAGTAAGAATAAGGATGGGTGTCTATGGGGATCAAAACTTGGTTCTGCAAGTTCCATAGGAAAGAAAAACAAGTGGAATAATAAAATAAAAGAGGAGCAGTGAGTAAAAACGACAAATGAACCAAGGAGGACCAAAGAATAACAAGAACGTCAAAAGCATACCTCGAGAATAACATTAATGGTGGCCATTGTTGACATTGCCGGTGCATGGGATTGGCGGAGAGAAAGGTGATGAACAGCGGTAGCCGCAAATGTTACTGTAAGCAGATGGTGGCGAGCTCGGGGGGCAAGAATAATGGTGAACAGAAAGCATGAAGAAGAAGGGTGGAGTGATCGAGGCACTTATAAAGTAAAAAAGATGACTCCTCAGTAAACTGGGTCAAGCCGATCCTTGTGGGTCAGGTGGGATCACCTCAAACGTTCAACCAAAGGTGATCATATGTGTAGTTATCAAAACTATTGAATGGTTACAAGCCTGAGATTAGAGAGGCAAGATCTTCAGCCTATAAATGCCAATGCATAACTACGTGGAATGAAGCCTGGTCCGACGTTACCACAAAGAAAAATAGATGCATCAGACTAGGTGACTCCCATCACAGTCATTCACGGCCGAAGAAAGAATAAGAAGAGGAAGGAAGCCAGTCTAATGTAGCATATATAAACGATTGGAAGGTGAAGGGTTTTGGCTACTAAGCATAAATTTGAAAAGACATCACGAAGGTGTCTAAAAGGACGTGATGGTAGGGGGTGATGATGACCGATAATTTTGAAGCATCAGGTACCCCTTTGATGCTCCGAAACTGGGGGGGAATGTGTTGACGCCAAGATTTTGTAAAGCCAAGGCCCACAAAAGTGTTGGGGAAAGGGGAAGCTATGCTAGCAAGAAATTTCGGAAATTCGCCCCAAAGCCCAAGAAGCATGCACGTGTGGGATCATAGATCGGTACCTTCTAGCATAAGACACGCTAGGTGCAACAGAACAAGATGTTGAGGAAGCATCTCCTTGCCTATCCTCGATTTGTCCGGCCGTTCCTCGCCAATCCAATTGATGAATCAACGTAGTTTTTCACGTGATGAAGTCCATGAGCGTCGTTATTGGAGCAATGCCTTTACGGTATCCACACGTACAGTGTCATTGTGTGGGAACAACACGAGCCTATGGGGGTACTTGTAGTATGATTTTTTAGGTAGAGGGGAGTCACGACTATGGACTGATGGTTACCTCGATGTGTGGGCAAAAAAGAATAAGAGGGGGACACGAGAGGATGTTAGACAGGTTCGGGCCTTCTTGAGGATAATAGCCCTACTCCTGTGTGTATGATTGCTTTGGTGTGTGTGTGAGTCTTCTTGTTGCTTGTCCTCCCCCTGTTCTAGGGCCTCTCCTTGGTCCTTTTATATGAGAAGGACAGAGGGGGTTATAGGAGTTTAACTGTCATGATTATGGTGGGGAAAACAGCCACATAACAGACTTTTATAGGCGAGAATAATTATAGTGATTAAGATGGTCTTGATGAGGGTAACCGCCAGCTTGATGATTGAGAGCCGACCGTTGGAGTCCCGACTCGAGTAAATCTTTTCCGAGTGCCTAATCAGAAGATAGGGTGTTCCTTCATGGGCTGGACTTTATGAAAGTCGGCGGCCCGACAGTCTGAACGAAACCACTCGGTGGGGTATCTAGGGTTATATCCCCGACAGCCCTCGAGCTCTTTTCGGCGCGCAACTCACTCGGAGCAGGTGGAAAGAGCTCCAAGCTATCTGATTGTTGATGATCTTAATTTGGATTGGTGTACCTGAGTAGCCATGTTGAATAGCGTGGGCCTCATGGCTCCAGATGTGATGAGTCATTGTTAACGATAGTCAAAGAGGACTGAAGAAGAGAGGAGATCTGCTGTTTCATGGGCCGCGTGTGACTCAGGTACACGGGCAGCGAGCGACTGTCGGGCTGAGAGAGCTGCGAAGTCGGGCTGGCCCAATCCGGGTACATAGGCCATCAACAGCAGAAGACCCACTGGCTTCAACCAGGATTGACTCATGTAACTGCGGTTGGAGTGATTGCCGGGCTGAGAGAGTGCGGAATCGGCCGGCCCAATCCGGTACCTGTGCAAAGCTGGTTGGAGGCTTTGTTATCGGCGCAAAACTAACAACCGTCGATCTGTATCTGACTGTCTAGAAAAGAAGTCGGTCGCTACGAAAGCTAGCTTCCGTATAAGTCCTCATCTGTATCTCTAGCCCACAGTCATCAGTCGAGTCTGTAAAAAATCCTAAGGGCAGTTGAGTCTTTTCCTTTATTTCATCGTCTGTAAAAAACCCTAAGGGGCTGGTGGAATATTCTAGGTCATTGGGCAGCCTATAATAGGGCCCCAATCCCTAGGGTTGGACTACCCTTTTGCTGAAATCATTTCTTACTCTTTTGGGTCATTTTGTCTCCTGCACTTTCTCCCTCCTGTTCCTGTCCATGTGCCCCAAACTTCTATTCCTCCAATCTCTCTGTTCTTCATTAATGCTGTGAGATTTTATACTCTGCTATGTGTGTGGCGTGCATTGATTTTTGTGGATCTGAATCTTCGTGTGCCGTGGGCATTTTGATCTCTATTTGCTACTCTGTTGCGTCTATTCTTCAAGTTTGGAGTACTAGTTCTTGCTGGTTGCAAGTAGTACTACTACACTGTAGCAACATACACTAGTACTATAGTCTGCTTTTCCGTGGCTTTTTGATCAAGTTGACAGGGGCAGTCCCTTTTCTGGTGTTTTCTGGCGAAGCCTCCCTCTTTGTTCGAAGCCCCTCAGCTCCGTGAGGCAGGCTTCAATCTGATCTCGAGGCTTCGCTAGAACCTTCACTTCGCTCCTGTCCACTGAATCTAGGTTCGAAGTATGTCTTATACTTAGTGTTTGATAGCTTCGCATACTTCGATCATCTTTGCGAAGATATACTTCGATTCTAGCTTACTTCGTTATTTTGTGAAGCACACTTTGACAGGCTCGAAGGTAGCTTCGAAGTATTCTTCTGATAGACTTCGCTCGAAGTGTGTTTCCTGAGATCTTTCTGTTGCTGTCGGTTTTCGAGTTTAGTGTGTGGTTTCAGAGCTAGTTTTTCGAAGTTAACCCTCGGAGCGAAGGTCTCAACTTCGGTTGTCATACCTCGTCAAACCTAGCTTCGCGGTTGAGCGTAGACTCGATTTTGTCTTGCTGCTATGTGTTTGGCTTCACTTATCTTTCGAAGGTTGTTTTTCTGTACATCGTGTTCGAAGCTTTCTGTTCGAAGGATAGGCTTCGAGTACACTGTTCGAAGCAAGCTTCGACACTATCATACTTAGCTTCGAAGCATACTTCGCTCTCAGTCGCACTCGAACTAGGATAGTCAACAAACCTTCAGCCTTTCACAATAGCCTTCGCCAAACTTCGCCACAGACCTCTGAAGCAGGCCTCGACCATCGAAGCAGGCTTCGCCAAGTTTCGAACAGGAGACAGATTTGAACAGTAACTTCTCATCTCACTTTATTTACACTTAGATCATCCATTGAGAAGTTTAACCTGCTATGGCTTGAATATCCTTGTTTATACCTAGTGACACCGCTTTGATGTTTCTTGTTTTTGTCATCTGTTGCTTCTAGGCTAGATATCTTTAGACTTAGGCAATCTGTTCATACTTTGCTGCTTAGTCTTTTGAGGTGCATTGGGTATTGGGAACAGGCCATTGATTCGAAAGAATTTTTAGGCGCACCCCCCCTTTGGTCGCTACTTTCGGTCCTACAAGTGGTATCAGAGCGAGGTTAGGGTTTTCCATACCTTAACCGGTTCTAAACCACAGTAGTGATCATGACGTCTCCTGGCAAGGTCCCGTCCTTGGAAGCCTATGGCTATAACTATTGGAAGACTCGCATGCGAGCCTATCTATGAGCCAAGGCTCGGACATATGGGACATTTGCGTTCACGATACATTTGTCATATTGCCAGTTGCTGAGCATGGTACTCCTGGTATCATTGCCCAGCATCTAGTAAAGCTGTGAACATTCTCTTTTCTGGTTTAGGTCCCACTGAGTTTGAGCGTGTGAGCCATCTTTCCACTGCGAGAGAGATCTGGGCTACCCTCAAGGCACACCATGAGGGAACAACCCAGGTCAAGGCTCGGCTCTATCAGACCTACCGGCGTGAGTATGAGAACTTCACACAAAAGTCGGGTGAATCGGTTAAGCATTGTTTCACTACGAAAACTCCCCCCATAGCTACGCCAAAATTAGGGTGTAGACATGCTTTATTTCATCTCTATGTCAATATAGACACGCGTTCATAAAGCGTTAGAGCGTCTTCGTACGTACCGCGTCAGACCTTGTAGAGATGAATTTATTGCGTTGCTATGAAAAAAAGAGACAGTCTATAAACACGTTATTGCATATCTATAAAGTTAGATACAATTTAGTAGACCCTGTATAAAACGTCTGTAGTGGTGTAGTTATTTAGTATTGGACATTTCATTCACGTTAATAATGTAGATACAATTTATAGATACATATACAAATCATGTCTAATAATATAGATACGTTTATAAGGACGCCTTATTGCGCAGTAATAAGTATAGAGACGAATTTGTAGAGTGTGGAACGTGACGTGGCAGATGATGTGGCACGTGACGTGGCTAGGGATGAAAATGAATCGGATAGTTTCCGTCCGAATCTGAAAAAATCTTATCCGGATATCCGAAATCAACATGGTTATCTATAGAAAATAACCATAAAATAAATCATTACTTAATATGTGTATCAAACTTCAAACATAATTTTATTTCTTGACATAATACTAATGCAAAACGCATTAGATTTGTGCTGCTAAGGTGTGCCCCTCGCCCTGGTTTTATAGGCAGCCCACCACTCACACTACTTCAAACTAGCGAGGTGGGACTAAAGAGTGAGGCGCGATTACAAACAATTGTTTGATATGCTTTAAAATGTGTCAAGAGGATAATGACACTTCAAAGCATGTTTATGTCTGTGTCATTTTCTATTGATGGTTATTTGATACGATTTACGACTAATGTACATGCTATTCGCGGAATGACAACATGTTAAACTTTGTATCAATTCAATATGCTTTTCTAATCAAGTTAGAAAGCATCTATACCTAGCTATAAACAAATGTTTGATACACTTTACAATGTCTCTCTGTGATAATGACGCTTTAAATCGTGTCTAACGTCGTGTCATTTTGAGATGACTTCAATAGCGAGTCAAAAAATGTCTTTGTATGATTCGTAGCAGTATAAGCGTGTCTATTATCGTAACAATCTGACATGCTTTCAAAATCGTGTCAACAAGCATCTTTATATGTGGTTTAGAGATGCTTTACATGGCGTTACTACTAAGGCGTAGCTAAGGGGGGGTTTTCTAGTAGTGTTTGGTCGTTTTCAATTGATCATTAACAAGCTTCGGGACAACAAGGCTGAGGGTGCTTAGTTAGTCTCAGATCATGAGCAGGCGCTCAAGGTTCTCCATGCCTTGGACCCAAAGATCTGGGAGATCAAGGTATCCTCTATCGTTGAGAGCACTTCTTATGATACCTTGACCATTTCTGAGTTGTTTAGCAAGTTGAAGGCCACTGAGGTTGATATCCAGCTGAGATCAAATCTCACTGGCTCTGGATCAAAGTCCCTGGCCCTTGCTAGACCTTCTGTTGATCCCTTTGCTGTGAGTTGTGCTGGTTTCTCTTTGATGTCTATCACTGAGGATCAGCTTGAGTCATTGGGAGATGATGACCTGTGTCTTTTTAACACCGGGTGCGTCGTGTCTATGACAAAAGGATGTTCAAAAGACATGGCACGAAATCCGGGTGCTTTGAGTGTGGTGACCTAGGACACTTCATCGCCGACTGCCCCAAGCGCAATGGCCACAAGAAGGGCACCGGTGGTAGCTTCCACGACTCCAGCAAGCATGAGAGCTCTTCCTTCACATGGGCAAGCCGAAGACCAGATTCTTCAAGAAGGTCCTGAAGGACTACCAGCGAGAGAACAAGAAGCGCGACAAGGCCTTCTTCACCGAGATGGAGAAGAGCTACTCCAAGTAGTCCACGTCATCTTCCTCTTCATCGAGCTCAAGCGATGAGAGATCATCATCAGGAAGGGGAAGGACAAGGATGATCCGGCGGGCCTTTGCTTCATGGCTTTCGGGACATACCGAAGAGCCGTTCACACCAGCGCCGAAGATCTCACAAGAGCTTCTGCTCAATGGCTCTCGGGGATAAGGAAGAAAAGAGCTCCTCCGATGACTCCGACGATGACAATTAAAAGGTATCATCTTATGAGCGCGAAATCGTTGATTTACTTGAGAGTAATTGTCAGGAGTTAAAATATCGGGAAAAACTTCTTAGGGGTGCCAAGAAGAGGATAGATGAGTTAGAGAGTGAGCTTGCCGTAGCCAACGGCAGAATTGAGAGTCTATCTTCTTCCCCCTGCTTGGGTGATAGCAGTGAGTGCTCGAAGTGTGAAGTGCTTCTGTGTGACCTGTCGACTCTGAAGTCCAGGTACACAGAAAGGGTTGATGAGAGGGACGTTTTGGCCACTGAGCTTGAAAGTGCTCAACTGGAGCTGAAAGATGCTCAAGCCACTATCGTCGCACCCTGTGTTGATTGCCCATATCATCTAGCTACCTTAGCTGAGCTAAAATCCAAGGGCGATGAGCATTTGGGTGATTTGGAGAGGTTAAGAGCTGAGCTTGCGCAGACTAGGCTAGAGCTTGAGACACTATCGGTTCCACCCACTGTATGTGAGAACTGTTTGTCTCTTAGAATGTAATTGATCAAGCTGAAAGCCGAAAAGTCTATCCAAGTAGAGAGAGTGTGAGACCTGCTTGTCTCAGGTGGAGTTCTAGCTTCCTTGAAGAGGAGCTAACTGATTCTCAGAATGAGAACTTTTACCTCCGTTCTATCCTGAGTTGGATCAGTGCCAGAGAGCCACAGCTCGGCATGATGATCCAGCAGTTCAAGAGGCAGGATGGGTTTGGTGTAGGTTACAGCTACACCAAGGCTGACTTTGAGAGTGCCATTAGCCGGGCAGTGGAATGGAGTAAAATGACTCCTGAGCAGAGATACCCCAAGACTCACTCTACTGAGTCTTCCCAAGCTTGTCAGCCCAAGGATGGAGTGATCCATGAACAGCCCAAAGCTCCACCCAAGAAGCCCATCTGGGTTCCAAAGCCTAACACCTCCACACTTCTCTTGACTCTCTTCCTGGACCCTCTCAACCCAAGAAGACCACACCTAACACCACCAAGCCCAAGAATCCCAAGCCTCAACCACATCCCAAGAGCCCACCTATCATTGTGAGTACTGTCAGAGAGACGGGCATCTTGCGGAGTTTTGCTTCAGGAGGAAGTGAGTTGAGAGAGTAGAGAGAGCTCGTGGCGGTCAGGAGCAGTTCTACTAGCAGGGTGGTAGACTGCGTGTTCCTCGATGTGGGGAGAGGCTGGAGGCCCCCGTCGTGTGGTGGTAGAGGACGGTTCTCATGCCCATGCTCTAGATGGGGGTGTCCGTTCCGGCAGAGCTCCAGGCCGTTTTGGCTACGGTCCTGGACCTCGTGGCCGAGGCTTTAGGCAGAACCGAGGACCGCACTTTGAGCCGCGTTTTGGTCCAGACTCTCATAATGATTTCTGCTTTCCGTCTTTTGAGCAGATGGCTCGACACTAGTTTAGCTCTTTTGCTAAACTTGGTGCCGGACCATTTGCTCCCACTTACAGCCACTGATTGTGCAGGATCGGGGACTGGAGGACATTTGGATCATGGACTCAGGGTGCTCCCGCCACATGACGGGACATCACAGATGGTTCTCCAGTCTCACTCCCCCGAGCTCCAAAGAGTACATCACATTCGGGAACAGTGGTCAAGGGAAAGTAAGTGGCACTGGCTCAATTCGCATTTCAGATCATTTCTCTTTGAAGAATGTTGCTTTGGTTAAAAATTTGAACTTCAATTTGATTTCTGTTTCACAACTTCTTGAGGATGGTTTGGAAGTGCATTTTAAGAAGGGAAATTATTCTATGTTTGATTCTAGAGGGTCTTTGATTTGCCAGATTTTACCATTCGGTAAAGTTTTTCGAATTGGCTTCTCTAGTTCTTTTGGCCCTTCTCGCTGTTTGATAGCTGGATCTTCTTCTGAGCTCTGGAAGTGGCATAGGAGGTTAGGTCATTTGAGTTTTGATCTGCTAGTCAGGTTAAGCTCTATGGACCTCATCCGAGGATTGCCCAAGCTTAAAATGGAGAATGATCTAGTTTGTCATCCCTGTCGTCATGGGAAAATGGTTGCTGCTTCTCACTCACCTGTGACTCAG
>JAAALK010000795.1:0-19985 GCA_019279435.1 Zizania palustris | reverse complement strand
CACGAAGGGATCCGAAAGCTTCAGCTGGACGCCGGAGTGCCAGAAGAGCTTCGAGGATATAAAAGCATACCTCGGCACATTATCAACTTTAACTGTTCCCCTTCCAGGGGAAACACTGCTTTATATCTTGCAGCAACGGGTTCAGCAGTAAGCGCAGTGCTGGTCCGAGAGGTTGAGCTTAAAGGGAAGCTGGTGCAAAACCCAATTTATTTTGTGTCGGAGGCATTATCCGGAGCCAAGGTCAGATACTCCGAGCTCGAGAAGTTTGCCTATGCCCTAGTAATGGCCTCGCGAAAGCTAAGGCATTACTTCTTGGCGCATAACCTCATCGTCCCTACGTCGTATCCTCTTGGGGATATGCTCCGAAACAAAGATTCCATAGGCAGGATTGGAAAATGGGCAGTCGAGCTGGCACCCTTCGAAATCTCCTTCACGGCAAGGACAGCTGTTAAATCTCAAATTATAGCAGATTTCGTAGCAGAGTGGACTCCATCTGTAATCTGGACCCCGGAAGAACCCTCCGAAGGTTTTTGGACAATATTCTCTAACGGAGCTTATCAAGCATCAGGTGCAGGAGCAGGGGCCGTCATCTTGTCACCATCAGGGCAAAAGGCTATGTATTCCGCAAGGCTCAACTTCAGAACCACTAATAACATTGCCGAGTATGAAGGAATCTTGCTAGGCCTCCGAAAGGCTAAAGCGCTCGGAGCTACAAGAATAGTGATCAAGACAGATTCCCAAGTCGTCGCGGGGCATATTGACAAAAGCTTTCAAGCAAAAAACCAACATCTCGCGCAATACCTTCAAGAAATCCGCAAGGCCGAAGCAGCATTCAAAGGGTTTACAGTTCGAAGCATCCCTCGGGCAGAGAATCAACTTGCAGATATTCTTTCAAAGGCTGCAGCAGGAGCGGTGGACATCCCGGAGGGTGCTTTCTACGAAGAGCTAGAGCAGCCAGCGGCTGACCAAATACCCTCATCAGAAGTAATGTGCATTCCAACAACAGATTGGCGAGCTCCGATAATAAGCATGTTGCAAAGTAGCATGGACCCTCCGGAAGGCCCAGAAGCTCGAAGGTTGCAAGCAAGAGCTCGAAATTACAAGCTTATTGATGAAGTGTTATACAAGGCCGGAGTGTGCTCACCCCTACTTCGGTGCATCTCGCAGCCCGAAGGTCAAGACATACTTCGGGGCATCCACGAAGGACTGTGCGGAGATCATTTAGCCCCTCGAGCGCTAGCAGGCAAGACGCTTCGGCAAGGGTTTTATTGGCCAACAATTGTAAGAGACGCAGAAGAACTAGTTCGAACATGCCAAGGCTGTCAGTGGATGGGCAGACGGAGCCATCGCCCGCCAGCTCAGCTTCAAGTTATTGCCCCAATATGGCCAATGGCTAGATGGGGCATGGACCTCATAGGCCCTTTCCTAGTGGCAAAAGGCGGTTTGAAATTTGCGGTAGTAGCAATCGAATATTTCTCAAAATGGGTGGAAGCGGAGCCGCTAACAGCTATCACCTCGAGGAACGTGCAGAAATTCTTCTGGCAGAATATTATATGCAGGTTCGGAGTTCCCAGAGAGTTAACAGTGGATAATGGAACCCAGTTCGAAGCTGATACCTTTCAAACATTTTGTGAAGAACTAGGCATTAAGCTATGCTTCGCAGCAGTGCGACATCCGCAGTCCAACGGAGCCGTCGAGCGAGCCAATGGGAACATCCTCTCTGGGTTAAATCGCCGAATTGTAGGATTGGCCAAGGGGCTGTGGGTCGAAGAACTACCTAAAATCTTATGGTCCATCCGAACCACTCAAACTAGATCAACAGGTTTCACACCATTCAGATTACTCTTCGGAGATGAAGCCATGACTCCTACGAAGCTCAGAGGGGAGTCGCTTCGCGTAATTCAACCCGGAGACGAAGATGATCGGAGTACTTCACTAGATCTGTCAGAAGAAACAAGGCTTCGAGCTGTCGCCAACCTGACTAAGTACCAGGAGCACACCAAAACGTGGTATGACCCGAAAGTTAGATTAAGTGAGTTAAGGCCGGGTCATCTAGTATTGCGAAGTGTAATAGCTCCGGGGAAGCTAGGAAACAAATGGGAAGGACCATATGTTATCTTACGCTCAGGACGCCCCGGATCGTTTAAATTAGCTAATTTAGAAGGGGAAGAGTTGAAACATGCATGGCATGCGGAGCACCTTAAGCGATATTACGCTTAAGACCTCCTTGTAATCACTTGTAGAACTTTCCTTTCTATAAATAAAGATAAGGGTTGAAACCTGTTTTGCTCTTCGAATATCCCTTACTCCCGATGGACGCATTGGGAGGACGGTGATGCTGGTAGAGCCAAGCATTTTTCTCAAGACCCAAGGGGCTGCCTCCGAACCATTGGTTCAGCGGCTCCGCCAACCTACGGATTCCAGGCTCCGGCTTATTAGGATCCGTAGAAGAGTCTAAGGACTTTAAAGAAAACAGATCTTCATCCTCCGGGTACGAAGTATCTGTAAAAGAGCCGAAGGTGGCCAACCTACGGATTCCAGGCTCCGGCTTGTTAGGATCCGTAGAAGAGTCTAAGGACTTTAAAGAAAACAGATCTTTAGCCTCCGGGTGCGAAGTATCTGTAAAAGAGCCGAAGGTGGCCAACCTACGGATTCCAGGCTCCGGCTTGTTAGGATCCGTAGAAGAGTATAAGGACTTTAAAGAAAACAGATCTTTAGCCTCCGGGTGCGAAGTATCTGTAAAAGAGCCGAAGGTGGCCAACCTATGGATTCTAGGCTCCGGCCTGTTAGGATTTGTAGAAGAGTCTAAGGACTTTAAAGAAAACAGATCTTCAGCCTCCGGGTGTGAAGTATCTGTAAAAGAGCCGAAGGTGGCCAACCTACGGATTCCAGGCTCCAGCTTGTTAGGATCCGTAGAAGAGTCTAAGGACTTTAAAGGAAACAGATTTTCAGCCTCCGGGTGCGAAGTATCTGTAAAAGAGCCGACCTACGGATTCCAGGCTATGGCTTGTTAGGATCCGTACAAGAGTCTAGAGACTTAAAAAAAGAGGCAGCGAGCAATTTGTTTCGAAAGCAAATGATAAGCCTAGCGAACCCTTTTCTATGGTAAAGGCTCCGCCACCCACAAGGGGGGTCGGAAGGTACGAGTCACACAACATACTTTCGAAGCATTTCACACTAAATCATTATAATTATACATCAAGAGAAATTTTGTCTAAGCCTAAATAAAATCGGAGACCCTTTCGGCCCCTAGAGCTACCCCTGCGGCTACTTTGCCCTTCGGAACTTGAAGCCGCCGAAGTCGTCCTTTTAGTCTGGGTACTTTTCTTTTTCTTCGAGGCTCGCAGTTTCCTCTGCTCCTCTTGAAGCTCAGCCCATGTCAGGAGCCTTTCGGAGTCAGCCTCTGCAGGGTCTTCAGCTCGGTACTCCGAGTCGGACCAGTCAATAGGTTCGGAAGACGAGGACCCCTCCGTCTTCTCTTCCTCTTTAATATAAGCTAAGACGTCCCTTCGAACCTCAAGGGTGATCTCCCCCTCGTCTCCGCGGGGAACAGAAAAGTGGGAGCGGCGGTAAGGCCTCAAGCCCTCGAGGTTTGCCCACTCCTTTCGGAGCTCGTCGGTAATTTCTAGAAGTTCGAAGTCAGGGCTCGAAGGGCATGACAAAACCTAAAAATAGCAGAACACCCAAGACAAGTTCCCGTTTATAACTTTTTCATTAATAAAACAGGGTTTACAGGGCTTCTTATACATAAAAGTCCTAAGCGGCTAGACCTGCGGGTCGGTCGGCGGAGCAGGAACCGAAGGGGCTGGCGCAGCAGGAAGTGGTGGCCTTGTATGCGCTTGCTTCTGCCGACGGGCCTCATCAATCCAAGCCTTAGCTGCGGCCTTATGATCCGTCTTCCAGGTCGACCGGAAGGCCTCCCAGGCCGAAGCCACCTCCGAAGATGGCCGCAGCAAGTCGTCGTCCGCGAAGCCTCCAGGAGACGAGCCTTCGACTGAGCCAAGGGGGATCCGAAGGGATTCAAGATGACGAAGAACCCCGATACCAGCACACTGTCCGGAGATTTCCCCGTACCGAATACCGGAGTTCTTCATCAACGACGAAGCAACCTGGATCCTCGTCAGCTTCCGGTCAAGGGGCTCGTGGGTTGCAGTAGAAGCCGAAGGGCACATGGTGCCAAAGTACTCTAGCGTACCCTAGAGGGCTTCCAAGGTACGGTCCGCAGTACTAGAATTCTTCTTCTCCGCTGCTTCCAGGCCTGCAGCAGTCGCGCCCACTTCGGCCACCCGGAGCATCAAAGAACTCTTGAGGGCCATCGCCTGGCTAAGAGCTCCCTGAAGTTCTACCAGCTGTGCACTTGAGGTAGCGGCCTCTTGGCGGAGCCTTTCAACCTCCGCTCGAAGGGCAACGCGCTCGGCCTCGACCTCCTGGGCAGACGAACGGAGGGCTCCGAGGGCTTCGTCCGACGCCGCCCTAGCCCTCCGTTCCTCCAAGACTTCTTCCTCCAGCCTGAGGGATCTCCCGGTGGAGTCGTTAAGAGCCGTCTGGAGGGTAGTGACCTTCCGTTTAAGTCGATTAACTTCGACCTCGTTGGAAGTCGCTGCCGCTCTAGCAAGAACAAATTGCTGCAAAAAGAACTAGTAAGTACTAAAGTATTTATGACTACTAATGCGAAGTAGCTATGGTGTCTTTTTTATACCTGAAGGGCGGCCCTTTCGAGGGCTGTGTTGAGCCTCGAAGCCCTGGCCTCGCTCAAGACGGAGATCAACTCCGAATTAGCAATGTCTTGGCTTCTCTCAGCCAGGGGCTCCATAAGTCTTCGGAGGCCACTCCGGTGCTCCAGGAACGGAGCCAGCAGAGGAAGCCAAGACAGAGCTTGGGCGTCATCCGCTGCGGCCTCATCCTCCGAATTGCCAACGGAGTGCGCAGCCTGGCCAGGAAGAAGGCCGAGGCTAGAAATACTCTTACCTCGCCCCGGCACGAAGGAGGGCGAAGCAGGAGTACCCCGACCATCGGCAACCACCTCTTCAACCCGAACCGCAGCGGCGGAGGCAACCTCGGTGGTCGAAGTGGCCACAGCAGGAGGGACCTCCGTCGCCAACTCCATCCCGACGAGCACGTCGTCTGCCCCGAAAGACACATTCTCCGCCGCCAAACTCGGAGCGTCCAGAGGTGCGGAGGATTCGCTCGGAGGACAGCCTCCGAAGACGCAGGGGCTTCGGACGCCACCAAAGCATCGACACCCGAAGAGGTACCTATTTCAATAACAAATCAATAAGCATGTTTTCACAGACATCAAGCAGGTATTGAGTATAAAAGGGAGGAGCTTCGAGAAAAACCTCCGGGAGCTTCGTGGTGAAGGATTGCTGGATCCTCCAGGGCTTCGTACATCTGGAGGATGTCGGCGAAGTCATCCCCCGAGGTCCTACCCTCAACATTTTCCATCGGAGCCACGGCCTCCGCAGGGACCACCTCGGGTGCGGGCAAGTTGGGAGTAGGGGAATCTGACTCCACCTGAACGATGACGGGCGCAGCAGGAGCAGTAGGAGCCACGCTTACCACCTCCCCGATGGAGGTGCGAGGAGGGACTTCCCCTGTATCTTCGTCACCCAGGAGGTAGGCTTCAAAGGCCGTTGCTGTTTGGCCGTCAGAGTCCTCTACCTCTTCAGAAGCCGAGCTTTGCGCACCCGGCGACGAGACAGATGAGGCGGGCGCCAACTCCGAAGGGTGCTTCACTACCTTCTTCCTCCGAAGCGGCTGTTTGCCGGCCTTTTTGGAGGGCTCGGCAGCGGCTTTCCTCTTACGACCAACTGCCCCGGTCGGAGCGAAGTCAGGAAGAGCCGGGGGCTCCATGCCGAGTGCTCTCCACACTCTGTTGGATCGCTCCCAGCTCCCCACCAGCTCCAACCTTCTTTGCCTCTCGGCCACCGAAGGGGCTCCGAGAACTCGTTCGGTGGCCCGAACTATGTCCTCCGGAGCCAATACCAGAGGCGCCACTGAAAGAAAAAGGTATGAGAATATAAGTATAATTGATTTCTTCGTTCAAATATGATGCAGCATGGAGAAGGTTTACCTAAGTTTCGGAGGTCCCCCTCCGAAGCTTGCGGGAACACAATCGGCCAGTTGGCTCCGAGGGGAGGGATCCGAAGAGCGACGAACTCCTCAGCCAAGTCGCGCATGCTCATACGACGAGCCACTGAGGTAAGCAACCCTAGCCTCGTCGAGAGCAGGCTAGGGTTCAGAGAGATATCCGCCTCCTTCCGGTACCAGATCTCCTGGAGAGGACCAGCGAGGGGGGAGTCCTCTCCGACTTCGGCATAAAACCACCAAAATATCCAGTTGGTGTACCATCTGTCGTTTATAGCTTTGGCAGGGAAGCGGAGGGCGTGCTCCCTCCGCAGCTAGAAGTTGACGCTGCCGAAGGCTATCGTCACCTTGGAGTCCCTTGGCCCGTCTTGTGGCTTCGGTTGGCATATGGCTTCGTGGGTCGCGGCGAAGATTTCAGAGCGTCCTTCGCACCCCTCCGCCCGGAGTGCCCATTCGAAGATGGCTAATCGGGCGATGGCATTTGGGGACAGTTGAGGCAGGGTGATATGGAACGAGTCCAAGACCTCTGCCAAGAAGTCCACGGCCGGCAGCCCCAGGCCTGCTTCGAAGAATGCTTCGAAGACTACCACCTCTTCGCTCCTCGGCCTTGGAGTCGACTCCGTCCCGGGGACTCGAGTCCTCAGCCCAGCGCCCAACCTTCCGTCCACCGCTTCTTCAATGGACTCGGCGGTGCTCAAGGATTGGCCGATGATGAAGCTTTGAGCAATCTTCTTCTTGGAGGGCGGACGGAGCGCCCGAGGATTCTTGGGCCAAGCACCGCTCGGAGCCCCCGCCATTGCCGCTGCTGCCGAAGCGGGCCACGCCTGCCTCTGCGCCAAGGTGTTGGCCGCTGCAGGGGTGGTGTGGCTAGTTCTCGCCATCGCACTCGAACGTTCAAGAGTTTGGAAGATTGGGGAAAAGGTGAATCGCAGGTGACGAATGCGGTAAAAAATCTCGGTTAATCTCCGTCTCCCCCTTTTATAACCACGCCACCAGTACTACTCTTCGGTTGATTTCACATTGCAGGTTCGGCTTCCATCACCGACAAATGGGTCCGGTAATTGGAACGGCGTATAACCGCTGTAAAAATCGACCGTTACCTTTTTTGCAGAAGGTAACGGCTACTTGCGCCGAAACGGTCATTTGGACGGCGCCCCACGACGTTCGCTCTCTGGAACCGTCTCCACGACGTGGGTACTCCGAAACCGTCTCCACGACGCTCACACTCTGAAACCGTTCCCTCCCCAGTGAGCGTTCTCACTGTATCAAGAATTCGAAGACGAAAGTTCGAAAGTATTGGGTCCAAAACCCTGGGCTAAGTCACAGCATCTTCCGATCCTCTTTAAGCCTCAGAAATTAGAAATGTTCTTTTCGTATACTGCCTTCTTTCTAAAACAGGTTAACTACAGAAAGGCGTATTCGAGGGGCTACTGTTGGGGGAAATTACTCTATTTCCAAAACTTAAAGAGTAACCCTTCATTGGCTGAGTGAGGACCCCGAAGGTGGCGGACTGCTGTTCGGAGCATACGTCGCCACGACCGGAGGGCGCCACGGTGCGAAGTCCTAGAGAACCCTCCGAAGGGAAGATGGAGGCCTCGAAGCAGAAGGACATGATTGATTGGATGTCCAGCTTATCCATCTACCTTGCAGTGCTTTACCGTGTATAACCTTGATTATAATACCGGATAGTTTCTGCTATGTCGGTTGTAATTTAGGGGTAAATAGGTCTTTTCCTTATGCTTTTTTCCCTATAAATACCCCCCATTGTACCTTGTAAAAGAGGATCCAGAACAAGTTGTTCATCCACACTCATTCGGACCACTTGAGCTATTATCCATTTGGGAGGCTCAAGCTAGTCCTAAAGCACAAACTTCCTGTTTGTCCGTTCTTGATTATCGAGAACCTGTTGGCGTAACATTTGCGCCAACACACGTGATTCAAATTTGTCCAAGTTACCTCGCTTTAGGATGAAGCACCGACATCCAAATACTCTTAAGTGAGTGACCTTGGGCTTCCTCCCAAAATGAAGTTCATAAGATGTCACATTCAACAAAGAGCGCAAAAAGATCCTATTTGAGATATAGCATGTTGTACTCATAGCTTTTGCCCAAAATTTTCTAGGTGTTCTATGCTCATTGAGCATTGTCTTGGCCATCTCCACAAGTGTGCGATTTTTCCTCTCAACAACACTATTTTGTTGAGGGACTCTCGGTACAAAAAACTGATGTTTAAGGTAAAAATATGCAAAATAGTTGTTCTTGAACTCGGTGCTATTGTCACTTCGAATGGCTTTCATTGCATTGGGGAGTTCATTGAATAGCCTCAATGCTAAGCTCCGAAAGTGTATAAACACTTCATCCTTGCTTACAAGAAAGAAAACCCAAGAGTAACTGGAGTAGTCATCAACAACAACAAGAACGTACCATTTTCCGCCTAAAGAGCTAACCTAGGATGGACCTTTAGTGTCCATATGAAGACGCTCTCTGGGTCGCTTAGTCATCACCATGTTATGGGTGAATGAGAAGTGACAAATATTTTTCCAAGACGACAAGGAGCACAAATTAGATTCTTCTCAAATTTGATCTTGGGCAATCCTTGGATGAGTCCTAGGGCACTCAATCTAGCAAGAAGATGAAAGCTCATGTGCCCTAGTCTCCTATGCCACACCCAAAGCTCAAATGAAGCTTCAGCTAAAAGGCAATGAGAAGATCTAAATGATTCAGAGAAATCAGCTCCAAACACTCTCCCTACTCTCAAGATTTTGCAAATGAAAGCACTAAAAGAATCATGCACATGAGAGGCATCACGACCAAAGTGAACCTCAAAACCATCATCAAGCAATTGAGAGACAGAAAGTAAGTTATAGCCAGAGTCCTCAATCAATGCAACATTAGAGAGAGTGAAGTTTTCATTGATTCTAATCATACCTTGGCCTTTCACTCTACTTTTGCGATTGTTTCCAAAAGTGATGTGTTCTCATTGCTTGGTTAAGGTGAAGCTGGAGAACCATGATGACTCTCCGGTCATGTGGCACGAACATCTGGAATCAATAATCCACTTGTCCTCTAGACTTCTATGTTTTCCCTAAATAGAGACAGAAGACCTCGAGTACTCAATGCTAGGGTTAGTAATAAAATATTTAGGTATCCAACACTAAATAACTCGAGAGTTAGGCAAAACTGAAGACTGCATAGGACGAGAATCATAATGAAAGCGAGGTCTTCTTACAAAGTGTTGAGTTCTCCTAAACAGACTTGGACCAAAACCTCTAACATGTGGTCTAACGTCATATGAAGCATGATGTAAACCACGATGGGTATAGTCACACATATAATAATGAGGAGCCTCAAAATCAGAATAAGAATGATAATCATACTCATGCAAATCAGAAGAAGGATAATACAAATCATGAAAGTTGAAACATGAGCACGACGTTCATCCTTGATACGACGATAACAAAAACCAATCAAATGACCTACATGATGACAATAAGAGCAATGAAAAACTTTCTTGTGTGTAGGTTCATAATTTTCTCGTGTAAACCTCATAGTTTTTCTTGGTTTTTCTTGGAGTCTGTCTTGGGTGATGGAATGATTATCTTTTTAGGTTGGGTAAGATTTTTGGCTTTATGAGTGGTTTCTAACAGGTCTCTCTCTTTATCAAGGGTAGTGTTGACGCAGAAATGCGCCCCCACACTTTGGGTGGTTTGACGTCCAAAAGTATCGCAACGATACTGACGTCGCGTTCCGAATACCCTGGATAGTGACAAGGGATTTGGAGTCGCCAGACAATCAGATAAATAATTAATATTTAATCCAATTGGCCGAAAGTATTGATAGCAATGTAAATAGTAACAAAATGACCAAAATACCTGGAATCAACCAATTCGGAGGCCAATTCGGAGTTATAGCAGATGCTGGTCCGAAGGGTCCTTGGGACGCCTTCGGCCTCAAGCTCGGTCAGACCGAAGGGCTATGAAGGGGCTTCGGGCGGTGCCCTGAAGGCCAGTGCGAAGTGTGACTCCAGCGGTCGGACCGACGAAGCTTTGACGGTCGGACCGACCGTGCTTCCCCGGTCACACCGGGCGAAGAGATCTTCCGGACGTCGGCCTTCGAGCGTGCGGAGCTCCGACGCGCAGGGCTTCGGTGGTCGGGGCTTCGGAAGGCTCGAACTTCGGCTTCGACGCCTCCGGTGCCAAGGGTCCCGGTCGGACCGGCAGAGTACTGTCGGTCGGACCAGCTGTTGCCGACAACGGCGTGACGATGGTGCCTCGGTCAGACCGGTACCTCAACGCCGGTCGGACCAAAGTAACAGATCCGATCTGTTAAGCTTCGGTAAATGTAGCAAACAATCTCCAATTGCTCCCAAACTTTGTAGGGATGTTTAAGAAGGCAATTGACCTGCAAAAACAATAAAAGATCAAACACAATTCGGCCAGAGAGCCGAATTGCCAGGTAAGGGGATAAAACCGATAAAAAGGATAGCAATCCGTTACATGGATTAATGGGAGGTTCACAAGCGAACCAGCAAGGGTTACCGTGATTACGGACGTGGCAGACAGAGGGCTTTCAAGCAAACCCACGAAGATGCGGAAAAGTAAAGAAAGTAAATACGATTCAAAGCTAGGGCTTTGGATTGGTACGTTGGAGAGAGAGCCTTGAATCGGCCTTGCCCCTAGTATTTATAGGGGGGTGGGCTAGTTATCCCTGGCTAAAGATAGAGTTAGATGCGTCCAAAACTCTATTGAAATAAGTTTTGGGCGAAAATACCTCGAATCCTACTCAGATCCGAAATCTAGACCCTGGCCGGTCTGACCGTGCCCATGGGTCTGGTCTGACCGGACCTGGCCGGTTCGACCGGCCTACCATAGCCAGTCATACCGGCCTTTGCCATATTGACATATTTTTGGTCAAAAATACTATTTTTCAGTATTTTCCTAGTTTGACCATTAATGCTATTTTTTGCTATAAACACATGCCCCCTGTCTTTTAGCAAACTTAGTGAGATAAAAGCACGACGGGCCTTGGGCGATACCTGCAATATCAACCTTTTAACACTTCAAGTGTTTTGCCACACAGTTGGGAAGTACTTTTTTAAATATCTAACATTCAAAGCCCTTCGAAATCGCTCTCCTTGTAAAGATTCTAGGACATATGCATTGCGCGGAACAATTCCGACTACCTTAAAAGGTCCTTCCCAACTAGGTGACCATTTACCGAATTTTGAACTCCTAGTGTCTAATGGCAAAATCGTCTTCCACACCAAATCATCGATTTGAAACGATTTTGCCTTGACCTTCTTGTTGTAGGCCCTAGCTACTCTTCTTTTATCTCTCTCTATTGCCTCTAGAGCCTTGAACCTCTTATCGGTCACCTCTTCTAAATTATCGTTTAGAAGTGTCTCATATTCATCGACCGATAAGCCATCTTGCTCAAGAAATCTAAGTGAGCCAAGATCCACCTCTACCGGTAGAATGGCTTCTTGTCCATATACTAAGTCATAAGGACTGACTTTAGTGGCACCATGCTTTGCAACTCTACTAGCCCATAGAGCTTCAGAAAGTACCTCGTGCCACCTTTTTGGAAACTCCTCGTGCTACAGTTTTGTTACTAGACTCAGCCTGACCATTGGCCTGAACATAATATGGGGAAAAGTTGACCAATTTGACCCCATAGTATTCGGCAAAGTCCCTCACCTCTTTAGCAACAAATGAAGTACCTTGGTCCGTAGTGAGAGTTTGGGGAATGCCGAATCTATGTATAATGTGTTTCAAGATGAAATCAATTACGTCGTTGTGAGTCATGTTCTTGAGTGGCACGGCCTCGGTCCATTTGGTGAAGTAATCTGTTGCCATCAATACAAACCGATGCCCTTTCGAAGACGGAGGGTGAATTTGGCCGATGAAGTCTAAACTCCAACCTCGGAACGACCACAGTTTGATAATAGGATTAAGTGCCGATGCGGGCGCTAGCTGAATATTCCCAAACTTCTGACCAGCTTCGCACCCTCTATAGTACCTAAACAGTCTTCAGTCATAGTCGGCCAATAAAAACCTACCCTTTTTAGCATCCAACTCATCTTTGGGGCTGATTGATGAGTACCGCAAAGCCCTTCATGTACTTCACCTACAGCAACTCTAGCCTGATCGGGGTCCAAACACTTCAAAAGCACCCCATCAATAGTTCGGCGATACAACACATCATCGAGCAAAACAAATTTGAAAGCCTGTCGCCGAACTTTCTGATCAACCTTTTGGCCCGGGTTTCTCAAATATTTGACGATTGGGACCCTCCAATTGTCCTCACTAACTAGAGGAGCAATGGCCAAATTCCCGCTAGAATTGGCCACAAGATTTATCATTTGGACCTACCCCCCGAGCACTAAACCTTCCTGACAATGGTAGGTCGGACCGGCCCTATTGGCCCGGTTCAACTGGCTATTGCCAGTTGTCTGGCACAATTCGGTCTGACTGTCCTGACATGGTTCGTTAGACCGGGTACACAAGGGTGGTTGGACCGTGCCCACAAAGCTGGTCAGACCGACAGTAGTACCCTCGGGTGTTACATCATATCCAAACATTGGCTTTTCCTGTGCATAGAATTTACCTCTTCTGATTTGATAGCCTGATGCTTGTTGAGCCAAGTCATTTGCATGTGAGTTGGCCTCTATAGACACATGAGTAATCTCAAAATCATTAAAAGTAGAAATTAAGTCTAAACACTTGTCTAAGTAGATATTTAGCAAACCGTTAAAACATTGGGCAAGCTTGGTGACTTGTTGCACGACTAATAAAGAATCACCGTATGCGTGAACATATTTCACACCCATTGAGTTTAACAACTCAAGACCTAGCAATAGGGCCTCATATTCGGCTTGATTATTAGCCGAATGAAATTCCAAACGGGTTGAGGTTTCAAAGTGCATATCACTTGGTGATACGAGTACCACTCCAACACCTTGGCCATTTTTGCAAGCCAAACCATTGAAGTACAGTTTCCATGGTAATACTTCAATCAAAGCGGCTTCATTGCCCCAATTGACATCTACGTGGTGATCCACTATAAAATTAGCAACGACTTGACCTTTCATAGCTTTCAATGGTTCATAAGCCAAATCATATTCGATTAACGCATATTCCCACTTGCCGATTCTACCACTTAGAATCGGCTTTTGCAACATGTATTTTATGACATCTGTTTGGCAAGTGACAATACATGTGCTAGGGAGAAGATAGTGACGTAATTTGGTACACACATAATAGAGGGATAAACACAAACGCTCCACAAACATGTACCTTGTCTCGGCGTCCAGAAGTCGATGACTCAAGAAAGTGATGATGTACTCTTTCCCTTCGATGTCTTGGGTCAACACGACTCCAATCACACTCTCCTCCGTGGCAATATAAAGTCGAAATGGGATCCCGACCTTCGGTGCCCTTACCACTGGCGGCATCGATAAGCACTCTTTGATTTTCTCAAACGCATGTTGCTAGCTTGCCCCCCAAGTGAACTCGGCTTCATTTTTTTAGCCGGAGTATTGGGACGAAAGCATCAATCTTTCAAGACAGGTTAGATATAAAGCGTCGCAAATAATTAACCTTGCCTAGCAATTTCTGCACATCTTTCTTACATGTCGGTGCTACACATCCTCTAATTTTCTCGAGCCTCTTGGGATCAATTTCAATGCCTCTTTCATGAATCATGAATCCCAAGAACTTACCCGCCGACACACCGAAAGCACATTTGAGCGGGTTCATTTTTAAGCTATACTGGCGCATTCTTTCGAAAGCAACTCTCAAATCGGCGAGGTGGTTCTCCATAGCGTCCGATTTGACCACAAAATCATCTATATAAACTTCTAACATAACCCCTAGCAAGTCATGAAAGATTAAGTTCATGGCACGTTGGTATGTGGCGCCCACATTCTTTAAACCAAATGTCATTACTACCCACTCAAACAAACCAACAAAACCTAGGCAGCGAAAAGCCGTCCTAAAAACGTCTTCTTCGGCCATAACGATTTGATTATAACTAGCGTTGCCATCAAGAAAACTTAGTACCTTATGTCCCGAGGCATCGTTGATCAACATGTCGGCTATCGGCATGGGATACTCTATCTCATCATGGGTGGCGTCACCGGACGCATCGGCCAAACTAACATGGGCCGATGTTTCGGTGTACACTATCTCAACTTCATCGCCATCCCATTGTATGAGGCACTGATGCAAGGTGGATGTCACACACTGATTTGTGTGGATCTAGTCATGCCCAAGCAATACATTATAGTTACCCTGCACGTCGACGACGAAGAAAGCGGTAGGTAGCGTCTTGTTTCCCACTGTCAGTTCCAGGGACAGTACCCCCTTGGCTTCCGTCGTGTCGCCGTTGAAGCTATTGAGGGTGACGTTGGTCTTCTTCAGGTCATCTTCATCTTTGCCGAGCTTCCATAGAAGGGAGTACGGCATTAGGTTCACGGTGGCGCCGCCATCGACAAGCATCCTTGAGATGGGATTTCCATCGATGTGCCCCCTTATGTAGAGGGGTCTCAGGTGACGGTCCGTACCTCCGGGCTTCTCGAATACGGCGTCTCGCGGGCCGAGGTCCATCTGAGCGACCCCGACCTCCTCCTGCAGCAGAGCGAACTTGAAAGGCAACATGACGACACCAACATCCATCGCTTGAGGAGCAGCCCCCTCGGAGATGGGAGTGTAGTCATCGTCGAGTAAATCATCTTCATAGGAGCTAACAACTGGGGCCGAGTCATCGACTATGACTGGCCTGGGTCTCTAGATCTTCTTCACGGTCGGCCGAGGACGGATTTCCTCAAAAAGTGCATCTCGTGCCTCCTCACCCTTCTCTTCTCGTATCTCCTGTGCGCGCAAGCGTTGCAACCTCCTCTTTTGTGACTTGGACATCCCTGAGGGCGCCCATGATGGCTGAGGGTGCCGGGTGCCACGGTCTTGCTTCTAACATTTTTAGCTGAAGGGGACTTGCTTGTATCGGCCTCGAGCGCCTTGCGTTTGCCATGAAAGATCTCCTGCTCCTGATCGATCGGACCGTCCATGGCGTGCCGGTCAGACCGGGCTATGCCGAAAACTATCGTAAGGCCGGTCGGACCGGCCACAGTAGGCCGGTCAGACTGAGCTTCGGCTGAGTCTTCGCGCATTCCCGTCGGGGTATCCTTCGGGATTGGGACCTCCTGGGATCCAACCCTGATGACTATAACATCCAAGGCGTCTCCACATTCACCCCTTCTAGGAATATCTCGCGGAGCCTGGTTCTGGGGTACTACGGATAGGCGATGAACAATGTTGTTATCCTGTGCAGGAGTGTAAGTGTTCATAGCCGAACATTGCACGAAGTTCTCCGGTAGCGGAGGCCAAACCGGAGCCATCGTCCAGAAGTAGGACGGCGGCATCAGGGGCTCTAGTGGCCTCACCCACTGAGTGCCGAACCCGTTGGCTAATTGGGGGTCTGGCCACATCGATGGTACCTCGGACCAGACCAGCGAGGGGTCCTGCCAAGCCGGAGGTAAATTAGCCCATGGCGGAAGCGGGCCAGGCCACTGGACGCCGAGTCCCTCCGGAGGCTACAAACCGCTCGAAGGAGGTGGGTTCGGCCACCGAGGCCCAGATTCACCCAGAAGCTGGAAACCCTCCAGAGGAGGTGGGCTCAACCACTGAGGTTCGAAGCCTCCCGGAAATAGGGGCCAAGCCGGAGGAGGGTTCAGCCAATGAGGTCCGAACCCTGTCGGAGGTTGGGACCAACCCAGAGGGGGGTTCGGCCACTGAGGTCCGAACCCTGCCGGCTGCTACATCGACTCCGAAGGAGTGTTCGGACCTTGAGGTCCGAACTCATCACTCACGAGGCTCGTCCTCCTAGGGGGCTTCGACCGTACCGAAGCCCATGGGCGAACACCTTTTCTCTCGGACCTTCGCTAGTGCTTGTCCAAGAGCATTTTATACGTCACCTTCGGCCTTCTGCGATGTTTGGCCGAAGATGATGACTTAATATTTTCTTTCCACACTCCTACCTCTGTATTCTTTGGTACAAGTGTGCGTGTGCGAGCGTCTCCTATGATGATCGCCTTTCCCTTAGCTGACTCGGCCTGCTCTGGCCGAATCAACACCTTCTTCCCTTCTAGATCAACGTTGTTCATGGGGAAAGGGTCTCTGTCTAATTTCATTTTTGGGTTTGCTTCTATTTTCAATCGTCCTTCCTCTATGGCCGACTGTACCCGTCGACGAAAAACGTTGCAATCGTTAGTGTAGTGTGAATGCGAATCATGCCACTTGCAGTAGGGACGCTTTTTTACCTCGTCGGCGGATGGCATGACTTGCCCTTTCGGCAGCCGTAGAAGTTGATTTTTTAATAGGAAATCAAATATCTTATCACAATTAGTTACGTCGAACGAATATCTAACTTCATTAGGCCGACTCTTAGAGGGAGACGGCCACAACTCGCAGTAGGTGACGGGCTTGGACTTCGTGCTCCAAGTCCATTCGGCCGTGTATGCATCGGCCGAATATTCTTCCTCCTCGGATCCTTCCTCGTTGGAGTGTTCCATAGTGTGAATCTCATCCCTTGGTTTGTTAAAAGTTTTAACGAATTTTCTATCTTTGGCTCGGCCTTCCTGGACCAGATCCTGTTGCAATACCTGGCTAATGTCCAAGAGGTTTTGATTGTCCATACGCTCCTTAATTTCTTCCCGTAGGCCATTACATACAAGATCCGCTAGATCCCTTTCCGATATGTTTAGGCTAAAACATTTATTCCTGGTATCTCTAAAACGTTTAATATACTCAGAAACACTTTTGCCGGATTTTTGCCTAATCGCCGTGAGGTGTGATAGCCTAAGCTCGGTCTCGCCTTTGTAGAAATAATCATGAAACTTCTACTCTAGTTGAGCCCATGTTTGCACGGAGTTCAGCGGGAGTGCCGAAAACCAAGTGAACGCAGTGCCGGACAATGACAGGGAAAATAATCTGAGTTTTAATGCATCCGACCTGCTAGCTTCACCACATTGTGCTAGAAACTAGCTAATGTGTTCTAATGTGGATTTACTACCCTCGCCATCAAATTTCGTGAAATCTGGGACTCTATAACCGTGAGGATACGAAATAGTGTCAAAGTGGTCGGGATATGGTTTTCGATAAACCCTAGCTCTATCCCGAGGTGTAAAGCCGGTGCATTCCCTAAATAGTGCGCGGATACGCTCCTCGATATCGTCGTGATCTAATGCTTGCGCACGCCTTTCATGTGGTGGCGGGATGCGTGGTGGTATATCGACATGCTTTGGCCGATGCTGTGGTGTAGGAGTATGCAGTGCAAGCGGCGGCGGTAGAGCAGGTATGGGCGTAGGCAGTGGCGGTACCTGGTAAGCTGGGTTTGCCTGTCCATACGAGTAGTTATGGGTTTCGGCTGTGGAGGAAGTAGCCAGAAGCGTGATGGTTTTTTTTGGTATTACCATCGGTTCTGCTATAGATATGCTGTGCTGGCGGAATACTAGTAATCGGTGCTGGTGAATCGGCCTCAGTAAAACCGAATCTTCTAAACACTGCCGCCACTTGCGAGACAACCGTGGGTTCCAGTTTATTGGCTAGCGAGGCGCTAACCACTTGATCAACAGACGCAGCTATCCTACGGTCTACTTGTGAGGCGGATAAAGGGGGTGATGACGGGCGTACCTGGGCCAAGTTGAGGTTGTCGCACATGATGAAGCCCAATTGCGTTTTTATGCAATCTCCGAGCATCAGTTCTTCGAGTTCTCTCTTTTTCGCTTCGATCTTTGCCCGGTCTTCCTCAGATATGTCCGCCATGGTGGGTGTTATAATGTTGCGGTCGTCGATGTCCGCGCTCCCCACAATGTTCATTAGCGATGTAGTGGAAGTAGACATAGTAGATGTACCCGCCGCCGATATAGAGGTAGTAGTCATGGTTGGCGTTGTCCCCAGCGGAGTCGCCAGAAAGTCTGTTGACGCAGAAATGCGCCCCCGCACTTGGGCCAGTTCAACATCCAAAAGTATCGCAACGATACTGACGCCACATTCCGACTACCCTAGATAGTGACAAGGGATTTGGAGTCGCCAGGCAATCAAATAAATAATTAATATTTGAATCCAATTGGCCGAAAGTATTGATAGCAATGTAAACAGTAATGAAATGACCAAAATACCTTGAATCGGCCAATTCGGAGGCCGATTCAGAGTTATAGTAGATGCTGGTCTAAAGGCACAACCCCAGTCAGACCGGAGGTACAACCCCAGTCAGACCGAAGTGATGCGAAGGGGCTTCGGGCGGTGCCCCGAAGGCCGGTGTGAAGTGTGACTCCGGCGGTTGGATCAGCGAAGCTTCGATGGTCGAACCGACCGTGGTTCCCCGGTCACACCGGGCGAAGGGATCTTCTGGACGTCGGCCTTCGAGCGTGCGGAGCTCCGGCACGTAGGGCTTCGGTGGTCGGGGCTTCGGAAGGCTCGAACTTCGGCTTCGGCGCCCCTGGTTTGAAGGGTCCTGGTCCGACCAGTGGAGTACCATCGGTCGGACCAGCTGTTGCCGACAACGGCGTGACGAAGGTGCCCCAGTCAGACCGGTACCTCAACGCCGGTCGGACCAAAGTAACAGATCCGATCTGTAAGCTTCGGTAAACGTAGCAAACAATCTCCAATTGCTCCCAAACTTTGCAGGGATGTTTAAGAAGGCAATTGTCCTGCAAAAACAATAAGAGATCAAACACAATTCGGCCAGAGAGCTGAATTGCCAGGTAAGGGGATAAAACCAATAAAAGGATAGCAATCCGTTACGTGGATTAACGGGAGGTTCACAAGCGAACCTGCAAGGGTTACCATGATTACGGATGCGGTAGACGGAGGGCTTTCAAGCAAACCCACGAAGATGCGGAAAAGTAAAGAAAGTAAATACGATTTAAAGCTAGGGCTTTGGATTGGTACGTTGGAGAGAGAGCCTTGAATCGGCCTTGCCCCTAGTATTTATAAGAGGGTGGGCTAGTTATCCATGGCTAGAGATAGAGTTAGATGCGTCCAAAACTCTGTTGAGATAAGTTTTGGGTGAAAATACCTCGAATCCTACTCGGATCCGAAATCTAGACCCTGGCCAGTCTGACCGAGCCCATGGGTCCGGTCTGACCAGTCCTGGCCGGTTCGACCGGCCTACCATAGCCAGTCAGACCGACCTTTGCCAGATTGACATATTTTCGGTCAAAAATACTATTTTTCAGTATTTGCCTAGTTTGACCAGTAATGCCATTTTTTGCTATAAACAGGTAGTAGGTAGAGTGAATACGGTTTTGCTTGGGGTATTTGGTGTAGTTCTCTCATAACCCAACTCTAGAGCTAACCCTGCCCTGTCAGCACACATTTTATTTTTATCCAAAAGAAAATCCATTTACCCTTCCCTTCGGTACACTTATCTACCATGGAAAGAAGATAATCATTCTCATACTTAAGTTTTTCGACTTGCTCTCTAGCGAAGTTGAGTTGGTCCTTAAGGATGATGTAGGTGGAACATGACGGCTGCACATCCTTAGAACACTCAGCACTCTCCAATCTAGCCTTAAGTTCATCAACATGCTTATCTCTCAAAATTAATGCTTTCAACAAGTAAAGAACAATTCAAGCATTCATTGATGACACAAGGACTAGAATCCACCTCCAAAAGTTGTTTCTGAACATTTTCAAGTTTTTCAAGATTTTGAGCATGAATCAGACGCAACTGAGCAAGTTCGTTCATTACAACAAGACATGACTCACATTCAACATTTTTAGACTTAGACTTCAACAAGACAAGTTCAGTAGAAAGAGATTTAATTTTGAGTTTTCGTTCCTTTCATTTTGAACAAGAAACTGGTCATGAGATAAACTAACCTCAGATGAGTTTAGCTCA
>JAAALK010000796.1:0-19954 GCA_019279435.1 Zizania palustris | reverse complement strand
TTGCTGCCGTTTCTGCCGTCGGCCCGCCGGTGGCAACGGCGAGGTCGTCGTCGGACGATGATGATGATTGTGGGGGGTTGTCTTCTTCGATGCCGTCTCCGTCTCCGTATGTTGTCGCCGTGGTGAATCTACCTGGTTTGGTGGTGATGGGGTGGGTCTTCGCCGGCGGCGGCGGGACGGGGTTGCTTGGGTCGCTTGTTAAGGAGGACGGGCATGTGTACTCGCTAGCAGCGGCGGGGGATTTGTTGTATACTGGGACGGACTCAAAGAACGTGAGGGTGTGGAGGGACCGCCGCGAGTTCGCCGGGTTCCGGTCCGGGAGCGGGCTGGTGAAGGCGATCGTCGTCTCCAGCGACGGGAGGTTCTATACCGGGCACCAGGATGGGAAGGTGCGGGTGTGGCGTGCGTCGGCGGATGACCCTGCCGTGCACATGCGCGTCGGCTCGCTGCCCGGGCTCCGGGACTTGTTGAGGAGCGCCGTCAAGCCGTCGCACTACGTCGCCACGCGAAGGCGGCACAGCGCCATGTGGCTGCGGCACTTCGACGCCGTGTCGTGCCTCAGCATGGACGCCGGCGCGGGTTGCTCTACTCCGGGTCGTGGGACAAGACGTTCAAGGTGTGGCGCGTGTCGGACTCGCGGTGCCTCGAGTCGGTGCAAGCCCACGACGACGCCGTCAACACGTGGCCGCCGCCGGGTTCGACGCGTTGGTGTTCACCGGCTCGGCGGACGGCACAGTCAAGGTGTGGCGTCGGGAGCAAGGGAAGGGCGGCGCCACGAGGCATGCCATGGAGCGGGTGCTGCGCAAGGGGAGAGCGCGGTGACCGCCATCTCCGTGGCGGCGGAGGCGCGTGTCGTGTACGTCCTCGGACGGCGTCGTAACCCACTGGCAGTGGCGGCGCGGCGTGGGAGCCGGCGCCGCACCGAGGAACGGCGGGATGCTACGCGGGCACAAGATGGCCGTGCTCTGCCTCGCGGTGACAGGTCGCGTCGTCGTAAGCGGCTCCGCCGACCGGACGATCTCCGTGTGGCGGCGCGAGGAGGGCGCCAACCACGCCCGCCTCGCCGTGCTCACCGGCCATACGGGTCCGGTCAAGTGCGTGGCCATGGACGAGGAGGACGCCACGGCCGCCGACGGCCACCGGCGTTGGGTGGTGTACAGCGGCAGCCTCGACGGGTCCGTCAAGGTGTGGCGCGTCGCAGACGCCCCAACTCGACGGCTCTCACGCCGGCGCACGCGTGAATGGTCTCGCCGTCGCCGTCGCCGCTGGCCACGGCATGACGGAGTCTGTATACATACGTACGTACAGAGGGTATAGATATACACCGTATGTGTAGGTATGTACATACATATATACGGTGACCCCCCGCGTATTTGATTTTTTTTATTTTGAGAGGATGTAAAAATGGACGGGCGGATTTGCATCGATTAGTGTGTGGCTGTAAATGGTCGGTGATCTGCGCGGCCCGTGGGCCCACAAAATGTTGAGAGATTTGGACGCTTGATATAAAGAATTTTATGTTTTTTTGAAAGATAAAAAACGAAGAAAAAAGTGTGATGTTTCTCATTTAATATGAAACTTCGGAAATAGGTATATTCGTTTCTTTGATAATTTGAACAATTTGGAGTGCAAATTAAATTAATTATATTTAGTTAGCATTTTAATTAACAAATTTAAAATCTCATGTACCTTCAAAATTAGGAGAAGTTTTTAAGCTGATTCTAAGAAATCTCCCAGAATCTTTACCGGGTAGAAAAAAAGCGGTTATACTAAGATTCTATTTGGGACAACTTCAGCTCCGGATTTTTCGAAACAGGTTTAGACTAGCTCTAAGAAATTCTATCTAAGAAATCTGAGTTGTGAATAGATTAAGGATATTTTAGTTGAGTAATTTAGTTTTTATTTTAATTAAAAATAAAAAATAAACTATTTTATTATATTATACAAACTCCAATTAGGAGAAGTTTTAGAGCTGATTCTAAGAAATCTTTAGAATGTAGAAAAGAATCGGTTTACTAGGTCTTATTTGGAACAACTTCAGCTCCATGATATTTTGAAACAGGTTCAGACTAGCTCTCACAAATCCTGAGTTGTGGATGGATTAAAGATATTTAGTTGAATAATTTAGTTCTTATTTTATATTAAAAATAAAAATTTAATTATTTATTATATTATAAAAACTCCAAATTCAACCTGAATCGTGGAGTTTTAGCTATAAAATTTAGGAGAATTGAGGGAAGAATCAGTACGAAACATTGCTTGTCACGAGAATTAGTTTACTAAAAAATGAAAAATACTCGTAGAAGTTCAGGGAAATATTTATACACGATTAAAGTCTACTAGTACATCATATAATAAATAATATGATTCATAATTCACATTATTTATTCATTCTGATTTATATAATTTAAATCATATAAAAATCATCGTATATATAGTGAATCTAGTATAATGGTTATTTTACTCTCACAAAAACTAGAATATTTCATAATTGAATCTAATTTTACCATATAATTATTTTCAATGAGAATCAAATCCGAAGTCATGTCAAATACTAAACCTCGCTACACACACGTGTATTTGTACGTATATATTAATTTGTTAGTTAATTAATTAAGTACAGTTTGTTTTTCAGTTTTGATTATAAAAAATCAGCTTATATAAAAAGTTGGATTCCACCAGCTTGCTGGATTGTTATAACGTGTACTTCATATTAATAAGCTGGTAGAATAAGTTACCCCATTTGTTTTAGCTTATGAAAAAAATAGATTATTATAATCCAAAACTGTGGCCCGGGCCCTAACGTAATACAAAGAAACAAATGGTCGTTAAATTAAATTCAACGTTAGAAACAAACCATTAAAAATTGATATTTTAAATAATACAATTCTATTTAGAAATTCAATTCTAGTATACCGATTTTAAAATTTGCAAATTAACCTTCCATCGAGCTATGGTATGGTTAAATCGACAGAAGCCTATTTTTGCAAAATTTGAAATCCACCTACGAGATTTGAAATTTAGAATAAAAAACGTGTTATTTAAAAAAACAATACGGATAACGTTGTACAGATGGCAGTATTTGGTTGGGCTTGAAACACCAGGCCCATCCAGGCCCATCCAGGCCCATCCAGCATGATGATAGCATGGGTCTTGGGCCGGGTTGAGTCGACGCTCGGCCCGACCGGGCCCATTTCGTTCGTCGCGCAAGGGCCGGGCTTGTGTCCCCAACCGCTGCGACCCGGAAGCGGAACTCGTCTTCTTCCCCGCGTCGCTACGCCTCGCCCGCGCCGCGCCGCGAAACACCTCGTCGTCTTCGCTTCTTCATCCTCCGCCGCCGCAGCTCCGGCCACACCCATGGCGCTGGCGGCAGACACCCGCACGAGCTGCGGGCGGAGCTAGCCCTCCTCCTCCTCCTCCTCTTCCCCTCCTGTCCCTCGCGGGGGCGATGTCGATCGACGACGCGGCTGCTCGGTGGCGCCGTGCCGGGGCCGACCGCGCGGCCGCCGATCGAGGTGGAGGTCGAGCTCGATCGCGCACCTGTGGCTGTCATCGAAATCCTTCGTTTGAGGGTGAGATGGATAAGTATTTGGTAAGGAAAACAGATTTCCCTCTCAATTAGTAACTCCATGATTGTCTTTTGATCATGATTGCAATGCTAGAAATGATTGTGTTTTAGCGGCGGCTCTAAATTTTTTCTTTTTAAGATATTATTATTATGTATTATAAAATTTTATGATGCGGTAAGCTCACCGTATAGATTTTTTTTCAACATATAATATAAATATAGCATTCTATTTTATAACATTATAACTCAACTAAAATCAACAGCTGAGTCTAAAAATTGCAAATTACAACATAAAAGTATCACGCAATTCAAGCAAAATATTGTTCAATGCAACTTAAATTAGAAAGGACATTAATCATATTTCTCTTACTTTTTCAATGTTAAGTTAAAAGTATTTATAGTATTATCTGTTATAGGCCGAGAACTTGGAGGATATCATCCAAATTGTGAAAAAAACAAATACTATTATTTTCTATACGTAAATAAATAGTTCTAACAACACTATAATTTTGAAAAAAATGAAAAAAATAAACCAATAACCAATATTGGGCCAAAATATATGGTGGTTTAGGCCTACCTGCACCACCCTATTCTTGTTTACTATCTCTTTTCTTAGATGTATATACAGTAGATTTTGACTAACGTGATAATATAATTAATGTTTTAAAATCATTCTAATAAGTAGAGTTGGAATTGACTCTCAAAGAAAAGTGACCAGCTAGGGTTGAGGTGGAAGAAAGGGGGCGTTCAGCCCTTTTTATTTAAAGGTGGAGTCGGCCTACGAAGAGCTGACTGACACCACGTGGCGCCCAGTCGGCGGTTGAACGGTCGACCGGCGCCACGTGACACTAGTCGGCCAGAGAGAGCCGTTGCGCCTGGCCACTTTGCCACGTGGCAGGGAGTCGTCTCTTAGTCGGCTGACTTCTATTGACGTGGCAGTAGTCGACCGACCAAGAGCCGACTCGCCGCCACCTGACAATAATCGTCTATTGGTGGACCAATTACTATCTAATTTTGCAATTTTTTCATACGAATACATATTTATTTTTTTTAAAAAAATATTATTGTTTTTAAAAAATCTATATTTTCCTAGGCTAGCTAATGCAAGTGCTTTGCTACGTCAAAAGCAACCACAATATTGATTAAAATTGAAATGCCATTAAAAGTTCCAATGCTCGTCCTATTTTGCAAATTTTTCAAACAATCATACATATTTTTATTTTTATTGAAATTCTATAGTGTTGGAATTATGATAGGAAACGAATCAAACACTACAATTCTTTCTAGTTAAATTTTTTTTACCTTCCAACCAAGAAACGTACATCTTAGCTAGAAGATATGAGTCATACACATTTTTAGTTTAAAATCCTTTAATTTTGATGAATTTTAAAAAACATTAACAACCATACTATTAAAATTTAGAAATTTTTATAACAAAAAAGTTTGATGGAGAAAGTAGCAATAAGTAGGGATGGCACCGCCTTTTCCGTGTGGCTTCCTCGTTTGCCGGCAAAATCCAACAAAAAGTTTTCTTTTTTTTTTCGAGATAGAGAAAAGAAATCGACACAAACAATGGCGTTCCTGTCGTTCTCGCCTCGCCTCGCCGCGCCGCCGTGGCATTTCATTCTCTCCCTCCCTTTCCTCGCCTCCTCCACCGCCACCGCTAAATTCGCCGATTAATCCCGGATAAAAATACCATTTTTATTCTTTGCCACTGTTCTGATTTGGTTTTCGCCGCGGAATCTTGCCGCCGCCGCCGCCGCCGCCGCCGCCGCCGTCGTCTTCCTCCTTTTTGTTCCCGTGAGTGAAGTTTGCCGTTCCGTGGATCGGTCGGTCTGAGGTGGGAGGCGGAGGATCAGGTACGCGATTGGGAGCTCGGTTCCCTCCCCTTGTTGAATTCACTGCTGATCTGACGGGATGGATCTCGGTTTACTGTTCGTCGCGTTTTCTTTGACGCTGATCCCTAATTCCCCTCTATTTGATGCGGTTGCAAACTTGCAATGTCAAATTGTTTATGCGGTTCATTCCATCTGGTCGGCCGGTTGCTCCATCATTTATTGTTTCTTTTCATGCAATGATTATTTGTTTGTTTATCTTTTGTTCAAAGAATACAACTCTTTGAAACAAGCGATGTCACATGTAGGAATTGAAATGGTAATGGTATTTTTTTCACAGCTCAATTAATTCCAGGGATCGTATAAAGCTGTTGATTTTGTTTGTTTTTTATTTATCGCAGCTGGCATCTATGCTCGGTTATAGCAAGAACAGATGAGGCAATGATCTAGATTAGGCGAGTAAGCAGCTTTGTTCTAAAGAGATGAAAGGTAATCATGCTTTAGCGATTAGCATTTCAAAGCCAGGTGAAAGGACATCATTTGCGGTCTGGTTAATCAAGATTGAGTTGGGTGGATGAGCTTCCGGCACATCATTTTGGTTTACATTGAATGAAATGAATAACCAGGTTGGGTCCAGTAACCGGAAAAACTTGAATGTGACCTATCAAGACCTGACAAAAATTCTTGGCCTTACTAGGTTTGATTCCGAGAACCTTTCCGATGTCTCCAGTACTGGTTTGCCAATGAAATGTGCTTTCGATCCGATAAATTTGGTGCATATGAGGACCATACCCTCTGAGAATGGGCTTAAATCAGCCGAAATTTCAAGTGACAGTCTGCAAGATATGTGTTCTGCCTGTGAAAGTCCATGTTTCACTCTGGAAAAGCCAAGTTCATGTGTAGCTTTGGTGGGAAAGTCATGCCCAGGCCGAGTGATGGGAAGCTCAGATATGTCGGCGGGGTAACACGTCTAATCTCAATACCCAGAAACTTCTCATGGAATGAACTTGTGCAGAAAACCCTGAAAATCTACAATCAGCCACACATCATAAAGTACCAGCTTCCTGATGAGGATCTTGATGCATTGATATCTCTTTCATGTGATGAGGATCTTCAGAACATGATGGAAGAATACAGCAGCCTTGAAAAGGTCAATTCCTCACCTAGACTCCGAATTTTTCTCGCCTCCCAATCTGAATGTGAGGATCCATTGTTAGACTCAAAAAGCTTAGAGGTGAACCAGAATATCAATTTGTGGTTGCCGTGAACAATCTGGCGCAACTGAAGAAGAGCATCAGCAGCAACAGTTTGATGAGCCCATTGAGCCATCACATGGATAATTCTCCACTCGCTTACAGAGACTCACCTGCCAGTCAAACAGATAGAGAAATGGAGCTAGAGCTTTGGGTGGAAAGACCCTAAACGAGTCCCCATCTCAGTTCTTTATTTCCCCATTCACAAACCAACGGTAGCTGAGTCGTTGACAATTTCCTCCACAAGCTTAAATAGGCAAATGACCACGGAACATTTGAGGATGCAATTATCTGCCGAGAAATCACATGAGAACAAAAGTGAAGTTTACATTGGGTCAAATTTGAAAACCATGCTTCTCGACCAGCAACAAGAAGCAAAATGACGCAGCCACGGGTATAGGAATTGGAACTTCCCCACACCATTTTCACATTCAAAGCCCGGTAAAAGACTTGGCTATGCCTCGAAACGATGGTGGCTTGAGTCCACATACCATTATGATATGCCTATTCCTGTGGATCTGCCATTTATTCTGCAAAGGTCTCTATGCACCCAAAAAACGCCGTATTATCTGCACAAGGCATGACTCATGCTTTCTCAGATCCTTTGCTGAAAGATCGCACGCAAGTACTTGCATCTAATTTGTCATTAGCTGCAGACTCTCACATAGCCCCATCATTTTCCCAAGAAGTATATCAAACTAATGCCAGACAAGGCCATGATGGTGGTTCTACTGTTCAGTGGCAGGATAAGCCTTATCGTCAGGAAAACAGAGCAGGCCCAAATGCTGCACCTCAGTTTGCTATTGCTGATACAAGGTTCAATTCCTACCGCGCACACGGTGCAAGGATGTCCTCTGATGAGTTAGATGCTCTAGAAAGCTCAGTCCCAACATTAATACCTGCTACTGATAATTCTTCCCGCACATTTCTTCTTAATGGGTGTTCTATTGGGTACCAAGTAGAGAATTTAGATCGTGGATCTCAAATCGACAAACTGAATTCAGGGCATGTTGTTGCAGATTATGGAACTACCAGCTGCATGTACGGGAATGATAAAGTTGCTCCAGGACCCCATATAAATTTGCCTATAACTCCTTAGATGTTTTACCTTGCAAAGATCTATGGCAAATAGAGAATCCAGTGTATATCTAAATGGAAACTTGGACCAGTCATCAGTGCATAACCCTGGTTTGGCTGCCACTCACTTATTGGCCTGAGTGACTCTGATGTGAGTGTCAATTTGTCCTCATCTCAGAATCCATTTCCTGCATGTGTTTTGGGCAGAGAGGTTCCTCTCGAGCGCAATATCTCCTGCAGTCCTGTAGTGAATGTATTGGATCATACCATCATCAATAATCAAAACCTGAAGGACAGGATGCACAACAATGTTCAAATGGAGGCACCTGTTATAGTTGAGGATGTGACTGATGATGTGCCTTCAGGCATTCCGTCATCCCGACCACTTGTTCCTCATGTGGAAGTGGAAGCTGAAGAACAGCAACATGCTATTATTTCATCACAGAAGGATGGTGATGCTAGTAGCACGGGCCAGAGTTAGCTACGAGGTATCACCTATATTGAATATTGATCATGTTGTTCATGTTTCATACCATATGAGTGGATGATCTTAACATGCTTGTTGTCTGGATCTTAGGATCGTGATGATGAACCAGCTGTAGATGGATCCATAAGTGATGCTGCAATTGCTGAAACTGGAAGCCAGCATGTATGGCTTGCAGGTTGCAGTTCTCTTGCTCTGCATTTGTTCAGCAATTATATCACTCTTCTGAGCAAGATGTCTATGTGATTCATGAAAGAAAATCTCATCATTTTTATCTATAATATGCAAATTTGCAAGTCATAAAGATATGTGGCTTGTTTGATTTTTATGATTAGATCATAAGAACGCCGACCTTGAGGAGCTACGTGAATTAGGAGCTGGCACATTTGGAACAGTATACCATGGAAAGTGGCGAGGAACCGATGTTGCTATCAAACGTATTAAGAAAAGCTGCTTTGCTGGGAGATCATCTGAACAAGAGAAACTTGTGAGTCACATTATTATATCTTTTTTTTTGTCATTTGACCACTCCATCATTCATGCAAATTGCAAAATGACAGAAAAATGCTTGCGGTAGAATATTCTTATTTTCTTTTGCTTGTCACTGCGTGTTTAAGGCTTTAAGCACCTTGATACTGATATGGCTGTTGGAATTGAAGCCTTCTTGATAGAATGCATTATCACTCTTTTGCTGAAACTGACATCAATGTTTTTACCCTACAGACCAAAGACTTTTGGAGGGAAGCGCAAATTCTTTCAAAGTTGCATCATCCAAATGTTGTTGCTTTCTATGGTGTGGTTCCTGATGGAACTGGAGGAACATTGGCAACTGTGGCAGAGTTCATGGTAAATGGATCACTAAGGAATGTTCTTTTAAGGAAGGACAGGTGAGTCGATGTTTCTATTCAGTGATTTCCACTCTGCATGAGCATCTTACTATTTGCTACATCTATGCAGAATGCTCGATCGTCGGAAAAAGCTCATCATTGCTATGGATGCGGCATTTGGGATGGAATATTTGCACTCCAAAAGCATCGTCCATTTTGATTTGAAATGCGACAACTTACTTGTTAATTTGAGAGATCCTCAGAGACCAATCTGCAAGGTAACTAGTTCTCTATCCACATCAAGAACTGGGCAAATTATTAGAAGGTTGTTCTTATTGTCAATAAGCAGAAAAGAATCACCTTAATTCGTGACCTTTTAATTATGATGTCATTGTAATGTTCAATTTATAATTCGAGACTAACTTTAATCAGGTTGGAGACTTCGGATTGTCAAGAATTAAGCGCAACACATTGGTTTCTGGTGGTGTACGGGGCACTCTTCCGTGGATGGCACCAGAGCTTTTGAATGGAAAGCAGTAGCCGAGTCTCTGAGAAGGTGAAGTATTTCATCGGATTCCTGATTACTGTTTGCATGTATAACCATTCTTTGCCTGACAATTTCTGGAGGCATGTAGGTGGATGTGTTCTCCTTTGGGATAGCTTTATGGGAGATCTTGACCGGTGAGGAACCATACGCAAATATGCATTGTGGCACCATCATAGGTATACCCGAGTTTTGATTATATTTCAGTATCTATCCACAAATAAGACCGAGAATAATCAACAGACATGATCCTTCATCAGCTTTCATGCTCCCACCATCCAATTTTTTTTCTGAATGCTATTTTTTTTCTTAACCCCCCTAGTAAGTTGCATGATTTGTTGTGACAAGGTGGTATTGTCAACAACACTCTTCGGCCGCCGATACCCAAAAACTGCGAGCCTGAATGGCAACAACTGATGGAGCAATGCTGGTCGGCCGATCCGGACATCCGTCCCTCGTTCACCGAGGTCACCGACAGGCTGCGAGCCATGTCGTCAACCCTTCAAGCAAAGGGACATGCTCAGGGAAACAAATGAGGCCAATACCATCAACCGGCAACATATTTGACTGCACCGAGATGGATCAAGTCCTCCCCTGACTTGCCAAGCTCCTTTCTGTGCATAGATTTGAGTCTATACTCTATACTATACATGTACATTTGTTTTTCATGGTGTGTATTCTATTCTGATGTATTTATGCCTGTGCTGTTCATATTTTTACCCCTTCCTTGAGGGTTTCTGAAATATGATTACATGTATCTATGTGAGCAAAGATGAACTGCAGGCTCTTCTTGTGCCTCACTTATTCTCACAATTTTTGTGTAGGCTGTGATGGTCTGGTCTCTACCAGACCACCACTCAAGATGGGTCTGACACTTGTAATTATATTACATTGTAATGAACCCACAGAAATATATTGAATTGGCACATTTGGAGCATTGAATTGATGAATAAATAAATGAGCCTAGTCCTTTTTTTACCAACAAAACTACTGAGTTGTCTTTTGCCACTTGTGATGCTGTAGAAGTGCACTTCTGAATGTCCATTCTTTTTCAGAGATACTCAATTTCTTGTTCAGAGCTACTCCTGAAGAGAAGGCTAACATGGAATTACTCCTGAAGAGAAGGCTAACATGGAATTACTCCTGAAGAGACCACAAGATCAATTCCATGGCCATAAAAAAAAATATCCTGAAAGCTTTACCTACTGTACAAGTGCAGAACACAAGATCTTGGGAGAGAGATGCATTTACTAACCTAGGTAACTCTGCAAAACTAGGGCATGTTTGGACTACACTGTTGCCACAGTACTTCACTTACTATTTTTTTTACTGAAACCAGTGTTGTGCCTGTGTGTCATGTGCCAGGGTGGTGCTGCAGCAGGCCAGGCCAGCTCATAGCCCAATCATACCCGTGAACAGCCCAATCATGCCCGTAAACAGTACCGTGTGGTACTAGATTGAGTTGCTAGATTAAATGAGTTCTAGTAGATTCAAGTTCCTAGAATCACGTTAGGGTTGTTAGATTAGATCAGACCCTATCATAGTTACTGACAGACTCCTAATACTGTCAAATTTTTTTCTGAAAAACCTAATGCTGTCAAAAGTTAAGGTGATTTTCGAGAAATTTTACGGTGCTTTATTTATAGCGTTAATTTTAGTTATGGGATTATCAAAATAAATATGGAAAAATAAAAACCATGATCTCTTTTACTGTAAGAACGGTAAAATCACTCAATTTTTTTATGCCACGTATTCTTGTTTTTTTCGGATCGTCATGGAGACATCAACATACCTACTCGTGTCATTTTCCTTTGGGTAAAGTAATTAGCAATGCACAATTCATCTAATCACCATCAGTGGACAAAACCGACGTAGAATTAAAACAAGCAGCTAATTAACCCTGACACGTGAAACCATGTCCTCCAGCTACCTGTTTCGATCTTCTTGATCGCGTATCTGTTTTTTTCCGTGACAGTGATTAGTAAGTTAATTAACTAATGAAGCCTGTTCTTTCCGTGACAGTGATTAGTAAGTTAATTAACTAATTAAGCTTGAGCTTCCCCTAAACCATCTATAAATATGGTGGCTAGCTATCACACTCTCACTCTCATCTTGTCCGAATACACACTCGTTTCACTCAAGGAGGAGCAAGAAGCTAGCTAGCTAGCTGCAGGCGATTTCATGGCGTCCAAGGTGTCGAAGAACTCGGCGGCGGCGGTGGTGGCGAGGCGTGAGGTTGAAGGCGACGGCGTGGTGGCGCTGCCGGTGACGAGCCTGCCTGTACCTGCACAGGCCGGGGGAGGGGGCGGGGGCGCTGGATAAGGACGCCGTGCTCCGCCGCATCCGCCAACGACGGAGGCGAGCAGCGAACCGCCTCCGCGAGTCGCTGCTGTCGTCGCTCCTCCTCCGCCCGGCGCGGCAGCTGCAGGCGGCGGACAAGGACGGCGGCGAGCGGCTGACCAGCTGGCTCGACGACGCCTTCTCGTCGCCGTAGCTAGCTACCTATCTACCTAGCTCTCGATCGTGCACATCACTGCCTCTGTGCAGCAGTGTCCATGGATTCTTGTATAGATCGAATAGAAGCTAGTGATCAACCATGATGCATGGATGATGAGGCATCATATCATGCGTGCATGTCTATGTCCATGATGGGGACCAAGAATAATAAAAAGGAATTAGTAAGGATAGCAATTTTACCCGCGTGGGTACCGGACACGGGTTTGGGTTCAATTTGTGCCCACGGGTTCGCGGATTCAGGTACCCGTTTAATTTCGGGTCGGGTTCGAGTTTAAATTTAAATCTGCGGGTTGCGCGGGTTTACCCGATTACTTAAAATTATATAGAGTTCATTCTATTTCCTACTCATTTCCCGTGATAATGTTATGTGATAATCTTTATTTGTTGTGAATTTCTAATTATATTATATTGTAATATAATTTATGTAGAGTACATATAAACTAAATCCGGGGTTACCGGTTAGGTTTCGGGTACCCGACGAGTTGGGTTAGTTTTGAACTCATGAGTTTCGTGGTTTTATTTCGTGGATAGGTTTTATCAAACCCACGGGTTTCAAACCCGTTGCCGTACGTCCCTAATAATTAGGGAACTTGATCCAGCTATCAGAGTGTGTATTGGGAGCTTAAGATTGGGGTGATTTTAGATTTTATAGCAACTATATTATAGATATGCACTTAATTACTACTGTATAATGCATGGGTGATGGATGGATGGATGGTGCAAGAATGGTTACCAGTGCTTGCTTCTCATGTTGTCAAGGATATAAGCAGATGATTGAATATCTAAAAACAAATTAAGTGCCTCTATTTGCTTAACAGAAAGATACATAAAGGCATTCATCCATTGATTTTGGCTGCTAAATTGGTGATTCATTCTGTGGGTGGATACATTGATTAGAATTATTTAGAAATTATAAATATAATCATAATAATAAAATATGATGTGACTTGTTAAATGTGATTTTGGCTCCCAAGTCCCAACCATAGATTAGATTAGAAGGCCATAAAAAACATCAAGATAAGCAGTTTGTCTGGTGCAGAAAGCACTTACCAACGATGGGATAAACAATAAGGCAATAAATGATTTTGTTTTGCATGTGCTTGGCAGCTGATCATACACTAATTAAACCCATTATTAGTTGAGCCATGATTCAAATGTTTGGTACACATGGTCCCTACATCAACCAAACATCTGCACATTTGATGAATCTGTGGAGAACTGGCACATTTGTTCGGCACAAAAGGGAAATACCAGTTCAATTCCAGATTTTCGATACACAGATAGTCCAATAAGATGTAAAAATGACTCGTATGACTGACTATTCATTCATCTTTGATGTGTCAACAGACACCTCGTTTTGGGTCCAAGGGGATTACAAATGTGGTATAAGTAGCCAAAAGGATTACATACTCTCGCTCCAACAATTTCAACTTTCATAGAAACATATCAATGTATCCCTGACCTTTTGACCTCTACAAATAAAGCAGAATTTTGGACAAAAAAATGGGCTATAAGGGTCACTAAATGAATGATGAATCTGTATCACAAAATATATGAGAGCTGTGGGTTCATAGTTCATACTGTGTGACTACTTGAATCCAACAGCCTATCTCCTTCAGAAGGCATGTCAGATGACATCTCCAAATTCTGCTTGGCTGTCATCTTGTTCCACTCGTTCTCAACGCGGAAAAATACCCACTGAAACCGCCTCATGATTTCCAAAGCAGCTATTGTAAACAGGGTCAAGTAGTTGTGCCGAAGATGGGCGGAGAGCTTGTATGTCCATGTACAGCGGAGCACAAGATTGCTGCCTAAAACCCAGTAATATACCTGTAGAATAATAAACATAAACAAACTGGTGACAAATGCATCAATGTGGAATAACTAAACCATTTCTATGTTTGAGTTTATACCCAGATCTGCCCGTAAAGAAGGTTAGTCCCATGTACTTGGGTTTTTGAACATGAAAATCCTAGTTAAAATGCTGCAGGGAAAGAGAAGCTCGTTAGCAGCAAGCCAGCAGTTGAGATGTGCAAACACAAGTTGAAGCACTGGAAAACAAATCATGTGAAGATGCTGCACCTCAAATCCCAATCTCGCTTTATATCCCAGTAAAAGGAATACAGCGAATTTATAACACTAGAAATAAGCCAGAGGGGTCGGTAAAAGCTCATCCACTTGTCAGGGAATACATGATACTTGAGAGCCGAAAGGAAAATCACCGGAACCGCTGTCGAGTACTTAAGTGCTGGATTGAGACAAATGTTTGTAAATGGTTAGTTGAACTGGTAACGAGCATACAATCAAATCGTAAGTGGAACTAAATTCTAGAATTTTTTAGAAAAAAGTAAGCCATATTTGAAAAAAAAATATAGCAATCATGGCTTCTGCATGGTGAGAAAATACCATTAAAAAGACAAGTCTTCTCCTTTGTATCCTTGTACTGTCGAAGGCATTGGAAGAACGGCACAAATAAGGGAACACGAGAACTAGCGGAATAGCTACAGAGTGGCTGCCACAAATTGAATCTGCCTTCAAACCAAGCGATTGTCGCAACCTGTAGAATATTATAATGACAAGGCACATTAGAGGGACAATATCAGTTCTAGCAATAATTTTTACAACTGTTAAACTAAGCCAGTGGCATGTTATGTGTCAATCGTTGGAAAACCGTTGAAGAAATTATGCACATGGCAGGACAGCAAATGTAAGAAATTAACCTGGCGGTTGACCATGCGACAAACTGAACGTTCCAGATCTGAGAAGACCTGTGAAGAAGTGCAACATTAAGCGAAATGGTAAACCACCGAGTATCATGAATGCCAGCTCAGGCCAAACACATGGAGAAACAGTTTTGTACAAACTTCAAAAATAGTATGTAATGTGTGCTCACAAAGTTAACAAATAAATTTTGCCTTATAACATTGTATATAAATTAAATCCTAGATAACAGATAATCATATATTATAAGACAATAAATCATGCCCTACTTTCGTATACAGAAATTGGTAGGGAGCAGGGAAGGTATGCCAATGCACATAACAGAAAGAATGTAAACAAAACAATCCATGACCAATACTTTTGAATAAATTATTGCATACCTTTGACATTGATGTAAAAATATCAGCCCAAAAAGAAGTCAGGGAATGTAATAGCCTGCAGAACAGGGGAAAAAGGAAATCATCATACATTTAGTGTGATCCGATTGCTGGCTACATAGCAAGGGCATCAAGGTAATATGCTATTCATAACAGGCAGTAACATATTGCTTGTGGCAAAGCTAAGCAAAAAACTACCATATCCTTACTAACAAATTGTACAACTTACTTGCAGTGGAAGCATTATTCGCCATACTGTCCTCAGAAAGTAAAAGCGTGATGATAGGTAAAACATATCAAAAGGAGAAAGGAGGATCATCAGAAGAATAGCATATAGAAGAACCTGAAGATAGAAGAAAGAGTAACCAAACATTAAATATGTCTCATGAGCTCAAGCACAAGAAGAACTAGGCATGGAATGAACTAATTAATGAGGTAGATATTACACTGGTTGAGATGCAGCAAGAGACACTTCTCCATGTGAGTACAAATACAGGTAAGCTGTCATGCTTGTGGGAACAATCAATGTAAGCCAAGTAGCACACTGTTAATGAAACAAAAAAGTGAGAATTACATTAGCAGAATAATATGTCAAACATTAGCATGGATGAGTGCAGAAAGAACAAAGGTAAATGCATCTAGCACAATAAATCCTGACATAAGTGAAGAAAGATAGTGTTATCTAATGTTTAGCATTCATAGTTCCAAAAATGCAATAGGCACATGATATTCTCAAGAAGACTTGGCATACTGGACTACTGAGACTTATGCATTAAAAAAATATAGCGTGTACTGTATATAACATAGGAAATCCAAATACAACACATGAAATATATAAATCTACAAGTGTATTTGCAATTTTCCATCACAAAATATAATGGGTTGATAGTTAAATAAAAATATGAAACTTTGCGCCAATGTCAACATGGATATGGTATGGACAAACTTTATTCTTCTTTCACAAAAGTCATAACAGAGGTTTTATGTCAGAGATATACAGATTTCTTTTGGGCAAACTATGTCAGTGCAAATGCATTTCAAAACAGGGAAAGAACTCAGAAATCCTAAACCATGTAAAGTTGACAAATAGAATGTGCATCCAGGAGTCAGATAAACATACCCTCCATATTTCTCGGTGTGATAAATGTGTTTGTGCAAGATCGAACACTCTTGCATAATTCACTGATGATTGTGCAAAGACCCACAAGTTTACTCCCATAACCAAATCATCAGAGCCTAAAACAAAAACATGGAGCATAATTACATTGATGTTCGATGAACAGGGAGTACTTCATTTGCTGTATTTTCTACAGGTAATGGCCCTTGAGCATGTCGCATGTACTTAACAAAATATGCTCCCACAAGAAGAAGGGGATTGTAGTATAGAAAGGCCTCATAAAGAAATAAGTCTCGCAGATCAGCACTCATTCTCATAACAGAGTCCCAACCTATCTGTAACACCCAGACAATAAGTGAAATTAGAATACAACTTAAGAGGTTCAGACCATATGCAAGAAAAAAGATATGGATAAATCAATAAATCATAGAAAGACAAACCTTGCAACAGCATAAGCCCCATAAGAGAAACAATATGACCTGAAAAAGGATGAGTTTGTCAGTGGTTGGAAAAGTAAAATTGAAACATACAAATGTGGAATCAAGAGGGCAGGATAATTCTGTACTAAATAATGCCTGCAGGCCAGTTACATAATAATGTAGGAGAAAAGCATTATAGAATGCATTATGGGGTAGTATTGCAAATATAATCACGTGTAAATAGGTATTATGCCTCTTCAATGCAGTTCAGGAAATAAGAAGAAACCCAACAGAAACTAGGCATTGCTGAATGCATTTATTATTGTATCAAGATAGCGTTGTTTCCTGCCATATATATAAAGAGGAATCAACACTACTATCTTGGTCAGTGGTCACACAAGGATATAGGCTCATTCTGACAAGACAAAGAGTCAAGCATGGACACAGTTTTACTCTTTTGCAATTTTACTTTGCAAAAAGAGCGAGCCTGGATTCTAGATTTTGCAATTAATGGTACAGAGGTACGGGGTTTATGCAACAGTAGCAGTAAGAATATATAAATGTGTAGACCAGGTGTGAGGAAATGATTAGATACTATGAAGTGAGGCCACTTCTCCAACCCGCACTGTTTATCAACTAATTATCAATTATCATCCATGCGGAATGCTTTGTGAGCAAGGTAGCAATTCATATGCTTTTCCTCCGATATTCCTTTGCTGCAATTGCAACTTGCAAAGGTATTGACCAAATCTAACTCAGGACACACTAACATGGATTAATTTGCACCTACACAGCAATGCTGCACTGGCGGGGGTGGTTAGTTTACCGCCAGATGCAGCATTGCTGTGTAGGTGCAAATAATCATGTTAGTGTGTCCTGAGTTAGATTTTGGTCAATACCTTTGCAAGTTGCAATTGCAGCAAGGAATATCGGAGGAAACGCATATGAATTGCTCCCTTGCTCACAAAGCATTCCGCATGGATGATAAATTGATAATTAGTTGATAAACAGTGCGGGTTGAGGATAAGTGGCCTCACTTCATAGTATCTAATCATTTCCTCACACCTGGTCTACACATTTAATATATTCTTACTGCTACTGTTGCATAAACCCGTACCTCTGTACCATTAATTGCAAAATCTAGAATCCAGGCTCGCTCTTTTTGCAAAGTAAAATTGCAAAAGAGTAAAACTGTGTCATGCTTGACTCTTTGCTTGTCAGAATGAGCCTATATCCTTGTGTGACCACTGACCAAGATAGTAGTGTTGATTCCTCTTTATATATGGCAGGAAACAACGCTAATCTTGAATACATAATAAAATGGCATTTCAGCAATGCCTAGTTTCTGTTTGTTTTCTTCTTATTTTCCTGAACTGCATTGAAGAGGCATAATACATATTTACACGTGATTTTATATTGCAATACTACCCATTAATGCATTCTATAATTCTTTTCTCCTACATTATTAGTAACTGGCTGCAGGCATTATTTAGTACAGAAATTATCCTGCCCTCTTGATTCCACATTTGTAGTTTCAATTTTACTTTTCCAACCCTGACAAACTCATCCTTTTTCAGGTCATATTGTTTCTCTTATGGGCTTATGCTGTTGCAAGGTTTGTCTTTCTATGATTTATTGATTTATCCATATCTTTTTTCTTGCATATGGCTGAACCTCTTACGTTGTATTCTAATTTCACTTATTGTCTGGGTGTTACAGATAGGTTGGGACTCTGTTATGAGAATGAGTGCTGATCTGCGAGACTTATTTCTTTATGAGGCCTTTCTATACTACAATCCCCTTCTTCTTGTGGTGAGCATATTTTGTTAAGTACATGCGACATGCTCAAGGGCCATTACCTGTAGAAAATACAGCAAATGAAGGTACTCCCTGTGCATCGAACATCAATGTAATTATGCTCCATGTTTTTGTTTTAGGCTCTGATGATTTGGTTATGGGGAGTAAACTTGTGGGTCTTTGCACAATCATCAGTGAATTATGCAAGAGTGTTCGATCTTGCACAAACACATTTATCACACCGAGAAATATGGAGGGTATGTTTATCTGACTCCTGGATGCACATTCTATTGTCAACTTTACATGGTTAGGATTTTCTGAAGTTCTTTCCCTGTTTTGAAATGCATTTGCACTGACATAGTTTGCCCAAAGAAATCTGTATATCTCTGACATAAAACCTCTGTTATGACTTTTGTGAAAGAAGAATAAAGTTTGTCCATACCATATCCATGTTGACATTGGCGCAAAGTTCAATATTTTATTTAACTATCAACCCATATATTTTGTGATGGAAATTGCAAATACACTTGTAGATTTATATATTTCATGTGTGTGTATTTGGATTTCCTATGTTATATACAGTACACGCTATATTTTTTTAATGCATAAGTCTCAGTAGTCAGTATGCCAAGTCTTCTTGAGAATATCATGTGCCTATTGCATTTTTGGAATATGAATGCTAAACATTAGATAACACTATCTTTTCTTCAACTTATGTCAGGATTTATTGTGCTAGATGCATTTACCTTTGTTCTTTCTGCACTCATCCATGCTAATGTTTGACATATTATTCTGCTAATGTAATTCTCACTTTTTTGTTTCAATTAACAGTGTGCTACTTGGCTTACATTGATTGTTCCCACAAGCATGACAGCTTACCTGTATTTGTACTCACATGGAGAAGTGTCTCTTGCTGCATCTCAACCAGTGTAATATCTACCTCCATTAATTAGTTCATTCCATGCCTAGTTCTTCTTGTGCTTGAGCTCATGAGAACATATTTAATGTTTGGTTACTCTTCTTCCTATCTTTCAGGTTCTTCTATATGCTATTCTTCTGATGATCCTCCTTTCTCCTTTTGATATGTTTACCTATCATCACGCTTTTACTTTCTGAGGACAGTATGGCGAATAATGCTTCCACTGCAAAGTAAGTTGTACAATTTGTTAGTAAGGATATGGTAGTTTTTGTAGCTTTGCCACAAGCAATATGTTACTGCCTGTTATGAATAGCATATTACCTTGATGCCCTTGCTATGTAGCCAGCAATCGGATCACACTAAATGTATGATGATTTCCTTTTTCCCTGTTCTGCAGGCTATTACATTCCCTGACTTCTTTTTGGCTGATATTTTTACATCAATGTCAAAGGTATGCAATATTTATTCAAAAGTATTGGTCATGGATTGTTTTGTTTAC
>JAAALK010000323.1:0-20074 GCA_019279435.1 Zizania palustris | reverse complement strand
CAATCCGGCCAAGCCTAGGCATGAAAGCCATATGAAGCTTAAGGCATAGATTTTGGCATACACTACGCTATTCCAGTTCAGGACCAATGTGCAATGGTAAGCAGTCTAGAATAGGGTAGTGCGACAAACAAACCACCTGGATCTTTTAACTTGAAGCATGCAAATCATGGAATATTTGATTTTAACCAATTGAACCAATTGTTTGGCATTTATGAGTATCCATGAAGATGACAACAATTTTTCAAGTTGCAATTTTGAGCATCCAATGAACAGTGTCTTGCCATCAAGCAGATAAAGATAGCTAAAAGCAGTCCTGCCTAAACATGCTAGATTCAAGACTAAGCAGTGAGCACGATTTGATTTTGAAAATAAACATCATGCACATGAAAGTTTCAGATAAATTAAAAAGAGCTGAGCTGACACGATTTCATGAGTTAACAGCAGGCATATAAGTGCAAAAGATGTAAATGCAATTTCAGCACAATTAGCAAAAGCACATTCATCTTAAAACAGCTCCCCCTCACAAAATGCCGTAAGGGTGACAAATGCCAAGTTCCCCACGCAAGTAAGCAAATCGAGAAGCATCGAGGGGTTTTGTAAAAAAGTCGGCAAGCTGGTGTTGGGTATCAACATATTGAAGTTCAATATCACCCTTCTCATTGTGATCTCTGAGAAAGTGATACCGTACATCAATGTGTTTGGTTCTGGAGTACTGAACCGGGTTGTTTGCAATACAAATAGCACTAGTGTTATCACAGAAAAGTGGAACACTCTTATAATCTAACCCGAAATCCCTCAAAGTAGAAACCATCCACAAAATCTGAGAGCAACAGCTAGCTGCAGCAACATATTCGGCCTCAGCCGTCGATTGTGCAACACTAGACTGTTTGCGGGAAGACCAGCAAACCAGAGAAGTACCCAGAAAATGACAAGTACCAGAGGTACTCTTCCTATCAATTCTACACCCAGCAAAGTCCGCATCGGAATAACCTCGAAGACATAAAGATGAAGACGCTGAATACCATATGCCAAATTCAAGGGTGTGTTTGAGATACCTTAGGATGCGCTTAACTGCTTGGCGGTGCGAAGCTCGTGGTGAAGCCTGAAAACGAGCGCACAGACACACAGCGAAGTGTATGTCCGGCCTCGTGGCGGTCAAGTAGAGGAGGGAGCCGATCATGCTTCGGAACTCCTTCTGATCTACGGCTTCTCCATCTTCGTCAGGGTCCAATGCTACAGAGGTAGCCATTGGAGTGGCAAGGGGCTTCGCATCGGACATGTCGAATTTCTTGAGCAGGTCCTTGGTGTACTTCGTTTGATGGACAAAAGTACCTTGTTTGCTTTGCTTGATTTGCAAACCAAGGAAAAAGGTGAGTTCACCCATCATTGACATTTCAAATTCCCTGCTCATGGTATCTGCAAACTCGGCAACCAAAGCATGAGAAGAGCCACCAAAGATGATATCATCCACATAAATCTGAACTAGGAGGAAATCTTTGCCATGCTTGAGAGTAAACAAAGTTTTATCGACAGAGCCCATCAAATACCCTCGCTCAAGCAGAAAAGACTTAAGTCTATCATACCAAGCCCGAGGGGCCTGCTTGAGTCCATAAAGAGCCTTATGAAGTTTAAGGACTTTATGTGGGTACTTGGGGTTTTCAAAACCAGGGGGTTGTTTTACATAAACATCTTCACCTATGAAGCCATTAAGAAAAGCACTTTTGACATCCATTTGATAGAGTTTGAATCCCCGGGATGTCGCAAAGGCAAGCAGCATTCTAATGGCCTCAAGGCGAGCAACAGGTGCAAAAGTTTCAGTAAAATCAATCCCTTCTAGTTGAGAAAAACCCTGAGCTACAAGTCTAGCCTTGTTTCTAACTATAGTCCCATCCTCCCCTTGTTTGTTTTTGAAAATCCATTTAGTTCCAATGAAATGAACATTTGGTGGAGGATCAACTAAAGTCCAGACTTGGTTTCTCTAAAAATTTTCAAGTTCCTCATGCATGGCATTGATCCAACTAGAATCAGAAAGTGCATGACTAACATCTAAAGGCTCGAAAGAAGCAACAAAAGCGGAATCAATAAAATGAGCATGAGAACGAGTTACCCTTTGATCAAGCTCACCAATGATCTGCTCGGGAGGGTGCATCCTTTGAACATGATGTGGAGCCTCGCGGCGGGATGCAGTCTCCCCCTCAATTTGTGCGTTGGAGTGGTCCAAGATGACCGATGTTGAGGTAGTCGCTTCAGGACCTCGTGCCGAAGTAGTTGAAGCGGGGTCAGCTTCGGGGGTTGATGTCGAGGGTAGTAGGGGTTCATCCTCGAATTCTCCGGGATCTTCCTCTTCAAATAAAGTCTGTTCCATGTCGTGTTCATTTGCCTGTTCAAAAGCAGAACTAACAGAGGGGGTTGATTCATCAAAAGTCACATCACATGACTCGATGACAGTGTTAGTTTCCAAATTATAAACACGATAAGAATGACCATGAGTTGTGTAACCCAAAAAGATCCCGTCAGAAGAGCGCGACTCAAATTTATCCAAGTTACCACGTTTTAGGATAAAGCAGCGACAACCAAAAACTCGAAGATGAGTAACCTTGGGCTGTCTCCCAAAACGCAGCTCATAAGATGTCAAATTTAAAATTGAGCGCAAGAAGATATGGTTTGAGATGTAACATGCAGTGTTCATGGCCTCAGCCCAGAATTTTCTAGGAGTCCTATGCTCATCAAGCATCGTCCTAGCCATCTCAACGAAAGTGCGGTTCTTCCTCTCAACGACACCGTTCTGTTGAGGAACCCGCGGAGCAGAGAATTGATGTTCTATGCCATGCTCCATGCAAAAGTCAACAAAGAGACTATTTTTGAACTCGGTGCCATTATCACTTCGAATGAATTTCAATGCACCAGGGAGTTCAGTGAAAAGTCTCAAAGCCAAGCTCTGAAAGTGTGAAAACACTTCATCCTTGCTGACAAGAAAGAAGACCCAAGAGTAGCGAGAGAAATCGTCGACAATTACTAGAACATACCACTTGCCGCCTACAGAACTAACTCGAGAGGGACCTACAGTGTCCATATGGAGAAGTTCTCCGGGTTGTTCAGTCATCACAGTGGTGACTGGCGAATGCGAAGCAGCAATCATTTTTCCATGTCGACAAGGAGCGCAAACTAAATTCTTCTCAAACTTGAGCTTGGGCAATCCTCGGATCAGACCTAGGGCACTCAGACGAGCGAGCAACTCAAAGCTCATATGCCCTAGTCTCCTATGCCACTTCCAAAGCTCAGAGGTCGAATGAGCAACAAGACAATGAGAAGAACCAGACGACTCTGAAAAATCAGCTCCAAACACTCTCCCAACTCTAAAGATCTTACACACCACAACGCCATCAGAATTGAGCACTTGCGAAGTATCGCGATGAAATCGCACTTCGAAGCCCTCATCAAGCAACTGAGATATAGACAGCAAATTGTATCCCAGATTTTCAACCAAAGCAACATCTTTGAGAGTGAAATTCGAGTTAATTCTTACCACACCTTTAGCTTTCACTCTACTCCTTCGATTGTTTCCGAAGGTGATATGTTCCTTTTGCTTGGTTGTGGTGAGGCTGGAGAACCATGCTGCATCTCCGGTCATGTGGCGCGAACAACCGGAGTCCATGATCCACGTGCCCTCCAAGCCTCGATCTGTCGCCTACACATGATAAGAATGTCTCGATCGCTCAGTGCTGGGGTGAGTGAAATAATGACGAGGCATCCAGCACTGAGTGACACGAGTAGTAGGCACAGTAAAAGCAGACGGTCTACGCACATAATAATCAGAATGATGCAAAGTGCGAGGTCTACCTACATGCTGTGAACGAACAACATGTCGAGGTCTCCTACTCTGACGAGGTACAAATCTGCTAGCCCGAGGTCTACCACCATATGGAACATAGTGAAGACCTCGAGGAGCAAAACCTCTCCGAGAAGCACGAGGAGCCTCAAAAGCAGGACGATAGTACATCTCAGACTCATGCATACCTAAAGATGGGTAATGCATGTCCTGGTAACTCATCGCCTGTGCGCGTCGCTCATCCTTGATGTGACGAAAACAGAACCCAACCAAATGACCCGCCCGCTGACAATAGGAACAATGAAACACTCTCCTGGGGGCACTCTCATGGGTCACAGGAGCAACTCTCACAGGCTCCTTGGGTTTCTTCTGAGTGGTTTTCTTGGGAGGATTTTTCTTGGCAGGAGGGATGGTTTTCTTTGGTGGATGGGTAGGCTTTTTGGCTGATGGGGTGTCCAACAGAGCTCTCTCTTTCTCTAGGGTAGTGGGAGAGGTAAAAACAGTTTTGGTCTTACTGTCTGAAGGTATCCTCTCAAAACCCAAACCTAGAGCTACCCCGGCTCTGTCAGCACACAACTTGGTCTTGGCCAAGAGCAAATCCATCCTACCCTTTCCCTCAGTGCATTTGTTAACCACGGAAAGGAGGTATTCATTTTCAGACATGAGGTTTTCAGCTCGCTCTCTAACAGTGCCTAGCTGGTCCTTAAGGGTAATGCAAGTGTCACAAACAGGTTGCACATCCTTAGAACTACCGGCCCTCTCCAATCTAGCCTCTAAATCATGAACATGCTTATCACGTAAATTAATGCTATCGCGTAATAAAGAGCAATTCATGCAATCAATAATATCATGAGGTCTAGAATCCACCTCCAAAAGCTGCTTCTGTGCAGTCTCAAGCTCAGAAAGAGTTTGAGCATGAACAAAACGCAACTGAGCAAGCTCACTCATGACAACAGAACAGGACTCACATTCAGCATCATTAAACTTATACTTAAGCATGGCATATTCAGTAGAAACATTTTCTAACCTAAGTCTAAGGTCTTTTCTTTCTCTAGTGGCTTGCACAAGTAATCTATCCTGACCAAGAACTACTTCATTCAGCTCATCTAATTTAATTAGTAGCTGGTCAGATGATAGGTTTACCTCAGATGAGTCAAGCTCATCGCCGCTGTGATCGCTGTCGGCCATGAAGCAAAGGCCGGTGAAGTCATGTCCCTTCTTGTCCTTCTTGTCCTCCTTCCTTGGGGACTCCTCCTCCTCAGAGCTTGACTCCTCAGTTGAGGACGTGTCAATGTCGCTGAGAGCAGCAACAAAGGCTCTGGAAGCGGCCTTGGCTACTTTCTTAGCCATCTTGCCGCGCTTGCCCTTCACAAAAGGCTTCCTCTCCTTTTTGTGGTATTTGGGGCGCTCACTCTAATCTCTCTTTTTGAGCTTAGGGCAATTAGCCTTGATGTGAGAAGTGTCACCGCATTCAAAACAACCACCAAAACCACTTCTCCTCTGATCCCGTCTCTCATGAAGAAAGCGGGTGAACCTCCGGGCAATGAGAGCAAGCTCATCATCAGCTAGAGTGTCCACCTGCTCCTTTGTGACGGAGACCAGGGAGGACAAAGCAAAACCATCTGCAAGAGCACAAGTGCCAGATGTGCTTGGTTCTGCAGTGGTGCCACGGCTAGTGCTAGAAACCAATGCCAATGGCTGTGGCAAAGAGCTTCTGTGCACAACAAGAGATGCCTTGGCAATCTCTGTGGACTTCAGCTTGCTAAAGAGTTCATCGCAGGTCAAAGTGTCATATCCTGCGGACTCCTCAATGCTGGATATCTTTACTTCCCATATGCTACGATCAAGAGCATAGAGAAGCTTGATAGCCCTATCATGATCACTGTAAGCAAGCGTCTCGTTGGATCGCAAGTTACTCACTATCGCGTCAAAGCGAGAAAACATGGCATCTATAGATTCACCAGGTGCCTGCACAAACAGCTGATACTGTTGATTGTAGGTGCTTTGGCGCCTGTCCTTGATCTGAGTAGAGCCCTCATGAAAGACAGTGAGCGTTGTCCAAATCTCCCTAGCAGTCCTAAGGTGCTGCACCCTATCGAACTCACTTCTACTCAAACCGATGAACAGTATATTTCTTGCCTAGGAATTGGCATTATATTGATCCTTCTCAGTCTGAGAAGTGCGAGTCTCAGGGATGGAGTATTGTGAGTCCACAATCTCCCAAATTGCATTTCCTTGGCTTAACAAGTAAGCCTCCATGCGCACCATCCAGTATGCAAAATCTGTCCCATCGAACAGAGGAATTTTACTGCCTCTATCCATGTCGCCAACAGATCACAAAACCGGTTAAGGTCAACTGGTGATCTTAACCTGCTCTGATACCAATTGTTGGACCGGAAACGGCGACCAGAGGGGGGGTGAATGGGAGCTTTTAAAATTTCGGGCTAAAAACTTAGCCTTCGGTTCAGTTCTGTCTTCTGCGGAACAGGCTTCGAACACTACCTTCGAAGGTCTGGTTCGGAGGTACTTCGACAGCTCCGAACACAGGCTTCGCAGGAGCAAAAGTTCGAAGCCAAGAAGACTTCGCTCCACTTACAACCCTCGGAAATCTACTCTGCTAAGTCAGTGCAGGCTCCGCACACTGGGTGCTTAGAGCAGGCTTCGCACTTCACCCTTCGCAAGAGTGGACAGCCCTCTGAGGACTTCGACCAAGTACTTGGCAGCAGCAACTGGTGCTGGGCTTCGTACACGAAGGTCTACACGCACACTAACAGACTACGCTAAGGGCTTCGACACAAGAAGCAAAACGGGCCTCGATCAGGGCTTCGCTAGTAAGCTGTGAGGTCTGGCCTCAAGTTACACAGAGCGACAGCACACTGGAAAACACACTTCGCACAAAACACCCTTCGCCTAGACAGGCTTCGGTGCACTAAACTAGCGAGGTATGTAACGCGAGCTCAAGCAAAAAGCACACAGAAGCAGGGCTTCGCCGCTTGAACAAGGAACACAAAATGAATTGAACTCTGGATGAATACCGTGAGGTATGTGGCTACAGGAGCTCAACAGTAAATGCTCAAAGTGTTAAATGTTACCTACCGAGCCCCCATATTAATAGCCCACAGTTCACCCAAAGGAAATGACTACTTTACCCCTAGGGTTTACAAAGGATTTGACTCTACAGAACTAAGGGGTACAAAAGGTAGTCCACCTTTATTCTGGAGGCTTCTCTGTCAGCTTTGCAGAGGGGACAGTGTCAGACTTTTACAGAACAGACAGTGTCAGCCTTTGCAGTCTTTGACCTTCTGGAATCCTCCCTTCGCACGCGAGGGTGCGGTAGCTTCGGCGAGAAGCCTTGAGCCTGTTGGCCTTCGCTTCGCCGAAGATAGTCTCTGATACACTGACGGTTTTGAGCCGAAGCCGTCAAAGCACTTGGGCCTTCGCACCAACACCTCCGGAGTGGACACCACGGCTTCGCAGCTACACCCAGCTCGAACTCCGTCAGTCCGTGTACCGAAGCCATGCATGGCCGAAGCACCTCAAGTCAACCTTGCTTCGGAGCTAGCCTCGCTCCGAAGCCTTCCACCCTCCGAGTACCACCCTTCGAAGTCCCTCCTTCGTCCAAGGCCTCCGCATGAAGCATTCCATGAGCACTTCGTCGCAGTGTCTCTCCCCGAGCACACTTCTCGACGAGCCTCACCCGGACCATGCCTTTGATGCACCTCGACTTCTGAGACCTTCGTCGGGTACCTTCGAATGTCTCCCTCCGAAGCACACTTCGAACCCTTGCCTCCGCAGAGGACTTGATCCATCCAACTCCGAAGTCACTCCATTCGGAGTACCTTCGAAGTGCCTCACTTCCGAGGACTTTGTCTCGGAGTACCTTCAGCCGGAGCCACGCTCCGCACTCTCTGCCTTCACCTGGCACGTCTCGACCCGAGGACCAACCCGGACCACCTTCGCAGCCACCGTGACGGAGCTCCCCGCTCCCCTGGAATCAAGCCTCCCGCTTGACCCAGGTTCACCTGCTACGTTCGTCCGTCTCCTCCGAAGTCCCTGCGCACCACAGACAAACAGACAAGTGTATCTAGTACTCCGGAGACCTCTCTGGGTTAGCAACCTCCGGCACACACTCCGGTGTACCGCCCAAAGTACCGAAGCCTTCGGTACGAACCCGATCATTGCGTACTGTCGGACCCCTCCGACAAGCACACTCCGCTGCACAGCTGCAGCAAGCAAACACCGAACACCCTTCGGTGAGACCACCTCCGAAACCCTTCGGAGGTCCAACCTCCGAACCCCCTTCGGAGGTACCCTTCGAACAGAGGGTAAAATCCTGTCAATCACTCATCACAAAACACCGAAACCAACCCTTGGTTTCTCACATGTTGTAATGCAATCAGTTAGTTCTAAACCTATTGCTGAATACTTTTTAACTGCAACACTGCAAACTAAACTTACTTGGATCATCGCCTGCTGTTGTGCTAAGTAGGCGGTATAGTACTCTTGTTGTTGCCTGCTGTGCTCGTCGCGCCGCCTCATTTCCTCCCTCAGCTAAACCACCTCTGGGTTTGCTTCTGAGTGACGATGACTGGAGCCAACTCCGACAGAGCTCTGCGATGATTGAGCTGACTTCTGAGCTCTCACCGCTCTCGAGTCAATAACTCCATTGAACATGGAGTACCTGTAACATTGAATGAGTTAGTTACCATCACTATTCCATACACAAAACATTGATAATAACACTCTCTCACCGTCCATAGCTATTTCCACCTCTGATGGAGTACACGGCCATTTGGTCGATAGGTTCTCTCCGCCAATCATAGTCCTCTCCATGGAGTCGAACCATGTGTTCACCATACTACACCTGCAAAAAACAATATGTCCGATTAGACAGAGAAAAATAAAATTACGCAAACTCTTAACATTGCTAGCATCTCACCAAATGGTCCATGGTTGACTGGCTACACAAGACATCTAGCTATGTAGGATCGCTTCCCTTATGACCAGAAGCATACACCTCGATGTCACTTGGCATGTTGCTAGATTTAGCTTCCTGTACAGTAGAAATGAGTTAGTCGCATTACAATGTATCTATAGATAGAGTGACAGAAGGAGGTCTTACCATGCGTTTAGCGTGGCGAATATGTCCATCGGCACCATATCTGTGCTTCGGATCCGTCCCATGGCATTGCATTTTCTACTCGGATGTCTTCTTGAATGCAGCTGAAGACCAAATCTTGCAGAATTCAAAATATGCATCCTTGCGGGTTGCAAACCACGGAATCCTCACATGAACAGAGATGTTATTTGTATTATATGACAACAAATCTCAACAATCGAAGATTAAAAAAGTTAGAATTGTTTACCGAATTGTATTGTTCTTCTGTCAAGTATATTGTGGATGCACCCGTCGCCTTGCTCATTCGTTGCCCTAGATTCTCCTTGTAGTAAGCATTGTTCGCTTGAATGCGGACATACGAAATAGCATCCTTCACCACCTTGTGTGCATTGTTGTTGAAGAGTTGAAGGGCATGATTATGGTGATTGCCTGATTCTGGCAAGCAAAAGCGTAACTGCAAAAGTCATGATTAGTAAAATGTTGTAACTCGAAAAACTTTGTGTTAAAACTAAAAGAAGGTTGAAAAAACATATACCTAGAAGTCATGAGACACCGCCCCCTGAGCAGTTCATGGTGTCCGTTAGGAGCAAACCGGTACTGGTCCCATGTCTGGCATAGAACCCGCTCACCAGTCGGCATTGTCAGCACCCCTGGGTAGTGCAGACGACATAGGTTACCCAATATCTGGTTAACCTGCTTGACCCTTGAAGTGCCGTCAAACCGAGAGTCAATCCAAGATCTAGAAATACATAATAAATAAAGTCAGTTTACTGAAAGAAATTTTTTGAAAAAAAGCAAAACAATAGAGTAGTATTAGACTTACCCGTCACCTACATGCGTAATCTCGATCTTGGCTCCACCGGAAGAGACTACTGGTGGGGCGACCAGGTGGCTCGTCCTGAAAGTTAATGAGGACCCAGAAGCCTCAGCCCCCTCCTCCTAACGCACACCCTCCGGGTTATCCTCCTGCCCCGCACCCTCCGGGTCATCCCCTTGCCCCGCACCCTCCAGGTCATCCCCCTGCCCCGCACCCTCTAGGTCATCCCCCTCCTGCCCCCACCCACCTGATCATCCTCATGACCCACACTCTCCAAGTGTTCTTCCTCCTACAAAATAGTATTAAAACAATTAGTAATAGTTTATAATTGGCATAAAAATCAATTTGAAAGTTACCTCATCATCCAGTTGAAATGCAATAGACCGACCAATTAATGTCGGATCTATGCATCTCAGGAGCTGCTCTTGACGATGTCTGTTTGAACAAGAGGAACTACCCTGGAATAGGGTGTCCTCCTGAGTCGTCGGTGTGCTCGCCAGAGTACTCGCCGATGTACTCGCCAAGCAGAAGAGCTTCCTCGTGACACTCTTCACCTTTTTCGACATCCTGTTCAAAACAAGCACAAACGAGCATTTATTAGTACAAAAGGTTTGAACATATGAAAAATCATGTAATATAATATGAAGTATATTACATATGCATGTATGAAAACAATTATGTATCAATTATCATCAAAATCAGGATCAATTTGTCCTTTTCTCCCCAAAGCACCCCATGTTACTTTTTTCTTCTTATGTTGGTGTTTCCTTTTCTCGGGAACTTCTACATCATTAGAATCGCTGAGAAAAGAATCTGCCGGTGATTCTGACTCTACATTAAACGAAGTCGGTAATTCATCATCTTGGTAAACCTCATCAACTTCTTCAACCTCTAATTGATAAGCGCCATCACTAGGGGTGTGTAGATGTTCCCGAGGATTCACTTTGTAGACTACCCACCAAGCACTTAGTTTTTCACATGGATACGACATATAATACACCTACTCAACTTGGTGAGCAAGGAAAAAATTATCACAACCACATAATCATTCCGCGTGTTTGACTTCAACCATCCCAAATTGGTTTTCTCGAGTACCATGTTTAGGGTCAAACCAATCACAATCGAAGAAGACTACTTTAATCTCCTTATTCCCGGCAAAATTATACTCGATTATATTTTTGATGATTCCATAATACATAGTTTCATGTCCTTGTCCATCAACGACCCTTGTAACAACTCCAGTATTAGTTGTTGCCGCCAGAGGTCGATATGATTCAAAAATAGTTGAACGGAAGCGGAAACCATTAATATCATAGCGACCGTAACTTTTGGCAGTAATACTTCTATAAGAGAGCTATCGCAAGTCTATATGTACATTGTCAGTGAGCACGCACTACAAATCATACGAGATTATAAGATAATTAACCTAATAGAGTAAAATAATACGTGTCACAAAAGGTAAGGATTTACATGTTCTCTGAACCAAGTGAGGAAACTAGGCCCGCCATTTACTCCTTGTCGACACAATTTATCTAATTGCTTCTCTGTTGGTTGACGACCAGACATCAAGTATTTCAAATCAAACATACTGTCATTGTAACAAATAAGTAAACAAACGGGTATAAAATTTGGAGGTAAAATATAAAACTAAAAAGAATTTCCTTACGCGAAATATTGTTCCATCTCTTCCATATTTGAGTACATGTAGAGCAAGGCATATGTTCGTTCTTCCTGAGTTACATAATATGTCGTGGAGACACCAACAGTTATGCCCTTTCACCCAAAAATTTGGAGATCACTACAAGGATGGTATTCATACATATGGTACCGTGTAGCAGGTGTGTTGACATTGTGATGCTCAGCGAAGTATACACTAGTGAAGTATGCTATCTCTTTCAATTTAAATTCTTCTGCGATGCAACCTTCAACTCTGGCCTTATTACCAACCATCGCTCTAAGCTTCTTTAGGGACCTTTCAATGTGATACATCCACCTATATTGCACATGGCCACCTACCTTAGCTTCATATGGCAGATGAACCAGTAAATGTTGCATTGGATTGAAGAACCCTAGAGGGAATATTTTTTCCAATTTAAATAAAAGCACCGGGATCTCTTTCTCTAGCATCTCCATCATATCTTTCTTAATTTCTTTCGCATAAAGTTGTCTATAAAAATGGCTCAACTCAGCTAACGCCTTCCACACATCATCATTCAGGTATCCGCGAAACATTACAGGAAGGAGTCTTTCCATTATTGTGTGGTAATCGTGACTTTTCAATCCATTTAATTTCCCTTTTTCAAATTCACAGCTCTTCTAAATCCCGCGGTGTAACCATCTGGGAATTTAAAATTTTTCAACCACCTCATTACTTGTTTTTTCTTTAGGTTTTAAACAAAATGGGGCACGTGGCTTGCCACCACTATTCGTCAACTCAAGGGTTGGTCGATTACAAATCTCATCTAAATCTCTTCTCGCCTTGACATTATCTTTTGTCCTGTCTGCAAAATCCATACATGTACTTATAATGCTTTCACCAACATTACGTTCCTGATGCATAATGTCAATGTTGTGCATCAGAATTAGTGATTTGACATACGGCAGTTCCCATAAGCCACTTATGTGGGTCCAATTATGTTCGGTTCTGAATCCTACAAATCCATCCTCATTTTCATTAAGGACCAACTCATTCAGGATATCAGTGATTTCTCTACCATTTAAACGCCTTGGTGGTCCCTTTAAAACAACATTGTCCTTCTTGAAATTGTTCCTCTGTAACCTAAATGGGTGATTCATGGGCAAAAAGCATCTATGACAATCAAAGTAACAAATCTTTCCCCCGAAGTTCAGACGGAAACAATTTGTGTCCTTCGCACATATCGGACATGTCAACCTTCCATGACAACTCCAACCAGAAAAAATACCGTATGCCGGAAAATCGTGGACCGACCACAGATACACAACTCGAAGATTGAATTTTTGCTTTTGGTCATAGTCATATGCTTCAACTCCTTTCCACAATTGTTTCAACTCTTCAATTAAGGGCTTCAGCATCATGTTTAGGCATGTTCCAGGATGCTCTGGACCGGGTATAATGAGACACAGGAACTTAAATTCATATTTCATACAAAACGAAGGTGGAAGGTTGTATGGAATAGCAAACACAGGCCAACAATAGTACGACAATGCGGTTACATTGAAAGGCGTGAATCCATCTGTTGCCAACCCGATGCGAACATTCCTTGCATCACTAGCAAAGTCTGCATCAAAATCATCTAGAGCCTTCCATGCCTCACCATCATATGGGTGAACTATTACTTGATTATTCTCATGTACACCTTCTTTATGCCATCGCATATGTCGCGCGGTTTTCTTTGAGAGAAACAATCATTTCACCTGAGGTGTAAGAGGCATGTAACGAAGTTGCTTATGAGCAACCTCTGTCGTCACCTTCTCTCCGTCTTCGTTTACGACCTCTACGAATCTCGGTTTACCACATTTTAAGCATTTCACCTCATTCCTATGTTCTTTCCAGAAAAGCATACAATTATCTCGGCACACATCAATCTTCTCATGCTCCATACCGAGAGCAGAAAGCATTTTCTTTGACTGGTACATGTCTTTCGGCACCTTATGGTTCATAGGAAGGATATCACTGATTAGATTCAAGAGCTCCTTATAACAGTTGTTGGAGAATGCAAACTTTGACTTAATGGCCATAAGACGGGTCACGAAAGCGAGAATGCTTACGGTGGTGTGCTCATACAACGACTCTTCTGAAGCTCGAAGGATGTTGAAAAACTTTTGAACCTCTGGTGTTGGAGGATCCTTAGGGTTTGATTCAAACTCCGGTCGTATAGCATCAAGCATCTCATCCATCCTATCATCAGCAATGCTATCATCTTCTTGTTCCACTACTAATATCGTTTTTTCACGGCATGTCTCGCCGTGAAAAGTCGAAACTTCATAACCTGGCACAAAACCATATTTGCAAATATGAAATGACAACGTCCTCTTGTCTTGCCAATGAGAATTTCTGCACTTCATGCATGGGCACCTCGCGCCAGTGTTTGTTGTCAAAGTGAATGCACGATCAACAAATTTCTCAGCGTTGATTACCCACTCCCTCGTGTGAGCTCCACTTTTCATCCAACCACTATACATCCATCATCGGTCGTCCTCAGCCATTTTATAGGCAAAACATTCATTCAATTGAGAATGCATCATAAGTACCACGGGCATATGTCTATAGGAAAAGATAGGTCCTAAACCCACTCAAGAGTGACCGACAAAACATGGTATTTATGACGAGCCATGAGTTCGAACGAAATTTCAGTAGCATAACCCCGCTGCTCTCTAATTGCACGCGTGATAGTGGTGCAATGGAGAACAACAAGGTTATGTCACTGAAATCTCATTCGGACTCTTGACTCATCATAAAGACCAAGCTATGTCGCCCACTCTGAGGCTGTCCAAAAAGGGACAATTCCGGACCTACAGATCTCACATACATGACACGTGTGAGACATGTTGGTCCGAAACGGGTGACGCATAGGTTTCGTTACACTATGTACGTTGGTGTCAAATAAAAATTACATACGAAAAGAATATATATATGAAATTATACATATATATATATTACTAATGACCGTAATGAAATCATCAACAAACCACAAATTAACACAAGAATATAATTAAGATCATATATAATAGCACATCTCATAGTAAACACTTGTAAAAGCATAAAATTAATTGATTTTTGTTTTTATTAATTACTTTGTGAATGCTACTTTACTCTTGGAAATTAACAACTACTTGTGACATGTGCATAACAATTAACGTCATTGTGAGCAAAAATTAAACAATTATTCATTATATCACATATTACAACAAAAAATAAGTATCTATAATACAAGTAATCTCCGACTACTACGAGAAAATCGTTGCAAACCTAGAGCAATCATTGCAATCAGAAAGAAAAATTCACAAATCAAAAGTGAATAAAATTCTTAAAAAGGAAAAAATTACTTGACAGCGATGGATCGGAGGTCGGCGGGTGGCGGAGGTCGACGGGGGGCAACGGGCACTGGCTGAACATCGCATATGAAGCATATTAATACATGACGAAAATTTTTAACATAACAACATATATTGCATATAAACATCACAACATCTATTCACAATTCAATTCAATTCAAATAAGCCACAACATGTGACATCTCAAATTCTCAGCCCAATTCAATTCAATTCAAATAAGCCACAACATATATTCTCAGCCCACATTCTCAACATATATTGCAAATTGATATTGTCATCCCAAATTGACATTCTTAGCCCAAATTGGCATGCTCTCTCCAATTCACAATTCAATTCAATTCAAATCAGCCACAACATATATTCCTAGCCCACATTCTCGACATATATTGCAAATTGACATTCTGATTCCAAATTAACATGCATCTCAGCCCAAATTCACAATTATCTAGACCGGTGCGGTGGAGACAGCGACACCAATGGGCTTCGATGGGACTGGCGGACAGGCGGAGGCATCGGCGGGTGGCGGATAGTGGAGGCGCCTTGGACCGGAGGTAGGGCGGTGGGGCAGTGGTGGGCCGGTGGTGGGCGGTGGGCGGCGGTGCTGGCAAGAGGCGGGCGGTGGCCGGGGCGGCGTTGCCGGCAGGAGGTGGGAGGCGGGCCGGCGGGAGGCTGGCAGCGGTGCGGGCGGGAGGCGGCGGCATCGGGAGGCGACGGGGGAGGCGGCACCAGTGGGAGGTGGGTGGCGGCATGGGCGGGAGGCGGCGGTGGGAGGCGACGGGGGAGGCAGCGGCGCGGTCTGTGGACGCGGGAGGCGGCGGTGTGGGCATGAGTACAGGGAGTTAGGTCTCCCTGTACGCGCGCACGGTTGGGAAATAATTCCCCTAATTCCAATTAATAGATATAGTTATTGCTAACTCATCACGGAATACATCCATAGTGTATTTTTCTACATTTCAAACAAGATAGATGATTCATGAAATCGTTACCAGTTTTTTTATTAAATCCCTTTCATTTCCAACCTGTTACACACTGACTCAGATTAGAAACGTTCAACATGATTTTTTGCCTGAACGGATGATTGAATAAATTTGGCAACATTCTGAAAGCCAAGAACACAAGGATTAGAAAACAATCGAGGCAATAGAGTTGCCACCCGATGATGACCACGAGTTCCAAGACATGACTGTCTGATTCATCACCATGCCGAACACCACCGCCGAAGCTCATGTACATGAAAATGGGTGTGCTCTGCATGTACGTGTCACCGCCGAAACTGGTGGTGAGAGTGCGGCGGTGCACCCATGGTGGCCGAGGAGAAGGCCTTGGCTAAGAACATGAAGGTGATGTGGTTGAAGGCGTGCATGTCCTAGTAAACATACCGGTGTGCCCACCAGCGCCGCCGCCCCATACTTCCCCTACTATTGCCCTCGAGTTGCCCCATCGCATCTCCAGCACCATCGCTCTTGAGTTTCCCCACCATCAATCCAACGCCGCCGCTGCTGCCAACGAGTTGCCCTGCTGTACGCCCTAGCTAGCCCCGTCGCTCTTCGTTCATGTGTGCATGTTTTGTTTCCATGGTAGAAAGAAGTAGTGAATCAGTAAAATATAAATGGCACGGTGGGCATATATTTTAGAACTCTACGACTCTTAAAATTTCATTTCGTGGTCCACAAAAAAACTTGGAGCAACACCTCAGATCTCAAATTTTTCTAGATCTGAAAATGCAAAGCTAGATCCATTTGGCTATAACTTTCTAGAACGGAGCTAGAAAATGAAGAGTGGAGTAGTGCCAAACAGAGATTTAGTACTGATTGGGAACTCCAACCGGTACTAATGTTCGTACCTTTAGTACCAGATAGACATTTAGACATACTAAAAAGACATATCTTTATTGCCAACTAGACATCTCTACTAATTTTTTTAAAAACATTCGTTGAAATTGTTTTTAGTTATTCAGTGCAGTTTTCCACTTCTTTTTTGTATGTTGTTTATTTCATTGAGTTTTACAATTGATTTTTATTTCTATCGACAAACACTGTATACAAGTTATATCTATTCAGTATAGTTTTTCACTTCTTTTTCTTTATATTGTTTATTTCATTGGTATCCTTCTTTTCTTGATAGTTGTTGGTGTCATCACCGCCATCGTCATCGTTGCCACTACCGTCGGCATCACCACCGCTGCCACTATCATTGGCATCGCTGCAGCTGGCGCCCTTTTTTCTCCTTCTTTCTCTTTTTTCTCATCTTTTGACAACAACATGGCAGCAACAGAACCAATAACACAACAAATATTGGTACATGTACTAATGCCTATTTCATTGTCTTCCTCCATCACCATGGATGCCTTCGAATCCTCATCATTCTTGAACACCCACGCAATACAAGAATTATTAGAGGTTAAGGAAGCCATAAATCAAACCTTCACATCAAAGAACTGATAAAAATGCTTCAAAAAATAAAATGAACACAAAAAATATATACCAGTGTGAGATAGATGGTAGGCAGGCGAAGAGAGTGAGAACAACATAGAAACAGGCAGTATGGAGATAGATGGCTAACACCATTGGACGAACCCCCTTAATATAGGTGTACCTTTAATACCAGTATAGGTATCAATCGGTATTAAATGACAGACGAACAATTAGATGCAGTTACCAGAACGATGTGTAAGAAAATTTTATTGTAGAAGTGTACCTTTAGTACCGATTGAGGGCACACGAATAGTCATACGTAGTTACCAAAATGATGCATGCATAACTTTTACTATAGAGTCATATCTTTAGTACCAGCTGACGTAATCAACTGGTACTAAATGGTAGTCGGGCACAATTACTAAAATGAAATGTGAGAAACTTTTGTTTCAAAGGCATACTTTTAGTACTAGTTGAAGTTATCGACCTATAATAAAGGACAGTCGAACAATCAAACACAATTACTAAAACGATGCTTGGGAAACTTTTAGTATAAATTCATACCTTTAGTACCGATGACTGATGTTATCAACTTGTATTAAAGGGTAAGAAAAAACTAAAAAATCCCATAGCCTTGCATATTATGAAACTGTGGATATATCCACACACGACCATATATTTGCCAACTATGTGAGACATTTTTTAGATATATATGGGTATATCCACAATCTGCATAATCTATAAGTATGATTGTTTAGTACATCAATTCCTTGTCATGACATCTAGAACCTATGCTCATTATAAAGATCGTCGATATAAGCATGCACATGTTCATGGATGTCCATGTTTATATCCACGTCACCATAATCTTTCTTGAACTCCTTTCGTACTAACTTCTTATGAAGACTACAAGATATAACCACAAACAACCATAATCAAGAGATTTACAAGTATGCACATGATTATATCACGTAGGTTGCTTAATCTACCGGTAGTTCATATAATCTACATGTAAAGAGTGTAGATGGGGCTCCTTTTATAGTATGTCTTTAATTATCGGTTGATAGTCTCAATCAGTACTAAAGAGGCACACAAATACTTGGTTCAGACCGGCCGTTGCCAACAATGGCGTGACGAGGGCGTCGGTTAGACCGATAGTAGTAGATCCGATCCGCTAGACTTCGACAACCCATGTAGATGAAATACAATTGCCCCCAAACTATTTGGCAAAGATTATGAAGACAATGGCTCTGCAAAAACAGTGAAAGATAAAACACAATTCGGCCAGGAAGCCGAATTGCTAAGTGTAGCCAAAATAAAACCGATAAAAAGAGATAGCAATCCATTGCGTGGATTAACGGGAGGTTCATAAGCGAACCAGCAAGGAATACCGTGATTACAGACGTGGCAGGCAGAGGGCTTCCAATGCAAACCCACGAAGATGTACGAACTAATGCAAAAAGTAAAGTAAAGTAGTGCGATTCAAAGCTAGGGCTTTGTGTAGAGGTTGGTTGTTTTTATGCCCCATGAATCAGCCTTGCCACTATATTTCTAGGGGTAGGTCTAGTGTATCTTGGCACAAAATTCGAGTAGGAGTCGGCCAAAAATCAGTTTGGATATGATTTGGATAAAAATAGCCTGAATCCCCCTTTATCTCTAATTTTTAGTTCTAGGCCGGTTTGACTGGACCCATTGGGCCGGTCTGACCGGGCCTACATGGCCGGTTGGACTGACCTACTATGGCCGGTCAGACCGGCCTATGCCAGGGATTGACATATTTTCGGTCAAAAATACCAATTTTAGTATTTTTCCTATTTTGACCATTAATGTCATTTTTTGCTATAAACACATGCCCCCTTCCTTTTAGCAAACTTAGTGAGATAAAAGCACAATGGGCCAAGGGCGATACTCTCGATATCGGCCTTTTGACACTTTTAAGCATTTTGTCACACACTTGGGAAGTACATTTTTAAGTATCTACCATTCAAAGCCCTTCGAAATCGCTCTCCCTGTATAGACTCTAACACATATGCATTGCCAGGAGAGATTTCAACTACCTTAAAAGGACCTTCCCAACTAGGTGACCATTTACCAAATTTTGGGCTGTTAGTGCCTAATGGCAAAATTGTCTTCCAAACCAAGTCATTGACTTGAAATGATTTCGCTTTAACTTTCTTGTTGTAGGCTCTAGATGCTCTTCTTTTATCTTTCTCTATTGCCTCTAGAGCCTTCAACCTCTTATCGATCACTTCTTCTAGATTATCTTTCAGAAGTGTCTCATATTCATCGACCGATAAGCCATCTTGTTTAAGAAACCGTAAAGAGCCAAGATCCACCTCTACTGGTAGAACAACCTCTTGTCCATATACTAACTCATATGGACTAACTTTAGTGGCGCCATGCTTTGCAACTCTACTCGCCCATAAAGCCTCAGAAAGCACTTCATGCCACCTTTTTGGAAACTCTTCAAATTTCTTATTATACTTAATCATAGTTTTATTACTAGACTCATCCTGACCATTGGTTTGAGCATAGTATGGAATGGAGTTTACCAATTTAATTCCACAGTATTCGGCAAAGCCTCTCACTTCTTTAGCAATGAATGAAGTACCTTGATCTGTAGTGAGAGTTTGGGGAATGCTAAATCTATGTATAATGTGTTTCAAGACGAAATCAATTACCTTGTTGTGAGTCATGTTCTTGAGAGGCACGGCCTCGGTCCACTTGGTGAAGTAATCCATCGCCATCAACATGAATCGATGCCCTTTTGAAGAGGGAGGATAAATTTGGCTGATGAAGTCTAAGCCCCAACCTCGAAACGGCCATGGTTTGATAATAGGATTAAGCAATGATGCAGG
>JAAALK010000322.1:0-19931 GCA_019279435.1 Zizania palustris | reverse complement strand
TTTTGCGATGTTGGTTGTGGTATTGTATTTTTTTCTCGGGTATGCTTACCTGATCGGTATCCGTTACCCATGCGGGTATGGGTATGGGAAATATTTTATACCCGTAAATGGGTACGAGTACGGGTACGGGTATGGGTTTTGTCAGTCGGGTATGGGTATGGTCAGACAGTACCCATGAGTATTTTATCTGTTGCTATCTCAAGCACCACCTCACTGTTGCAGCCGCGGTGACAGACGCCTACCCATGGCACAAAAGCGAGGGTGGCAGGTTGATGGCCAGGCTTGTGGAGTGTGGACCCCGCCTCCTGCTTTATCGTCGGCAGCCGCACATTGATGTTCTTGATTGTTATCCACAAGCGTTTCGTCCCTGTACTGGTTCTATCCTAATGGTGTAAACAACACTGACATGGCCCATCCGTCAATGAAAGATAGTGGTGGTGATAGACTCACCACCACTACCATTTTTTAAAGTTGTATATATTAATGGCAATGGTGTTTCTAATTTTCTTAGTCAACTTTAAAACCACTTGTACATAACATGCAATTGTACCGTGAAAAGACCAAATATATAAGTTGGCAGATTTGTTAAGCAAGAGAATACAGAGTTAAGTACATCTGAAATCAAGCCGCCATGAAATATTTGTGAGACAAAACTCCTACGAACAGCAGACTATATAATGCTATCAGGCCACTTTCTCTAGGGCTATCTCCCTATCTAAAAAAACTTTTATTTATAGCTTTTAACTTTATAATTTTTTTACATGTATACCTCGGTTCATAAATAAAGAAGATCTATTTACTTAAATGCCCTTTTATCTACTTTTATTTATTATTTCAATACTACTTTTCATTAATAAGAATCACTCTGGTGTTTAACTTTATATTAAAGTAAAAAATCAGACTGAGGGAATAACTCTTTATAGCTTTTTTAAAAAAAATATGACATGAGAAGGCTTACTCCTGGGATCTAAAATTTGCCTAATTATATTTGAAATTTTTTCTGTAGTCCACAATCCAAATGTCCCAAGGAATATTCCATATTTCCATCCTGGCCGTACTATCTCGAAAACATTTTTCCAGGAATAGTCGATGATTTGCCCTTCTTCCCGTGCAAACCATAATCACAATAAAGCAATGTCAAAAATGTAAATAAACGAAAACCCCGGGCCTTCTACGAACCTTCTCCTCTCCTCCCCGTCTCCCTCTCCGTCGCCGTCGTCAACCACGGCGCACGACGCAAATCCACCGAATTCGGTATTATAAACCACCGTGGCTTTCCCAGACACCAAGAAGAAGACCCTCAGATTAGTTGCAAGATTATTCCGCCTCGCGATTAGACTTTCTTGTAATCTCGCGGAGGCGAAAATTCTCTGTGTATTGCCGCTGGGATTTTTTCTTTCTGTTTACGGATAGGCGTCCCCTCCCATGGAAGCCGTCGGCGTCGCTCCGGCCCCCACGGGGTTGACGGAGAAGAAGCTCCTCGACCTGAAGGACTCCCTGGCCGCTGCGAAGGCGTCTCCGGCGTCGTCGCCGGCGGCCAAGTGGGCCGTGAAGAAGAAGCTCGCCGGCGGCGACGCGGGGTACGTGCTCGAGGACGTGCCCCACCTCACGGACTACCTGCCCGAGCTCCCGGTGCGTGCAACTGTCCCCATGATTCTTCTCGGGGCATCTCGCGTTTTGCTCAGTTAACTGATGGCTGATTCGAAGGCTAAGGTTCTTTGCTTTCGTGGCTTTTTACGCAGTTTCATGTGATTTTTCGTGCAAAGATTGGATTTTTGCCGCTCCTTTTGGGGATCCTTTTGGCCTATATTAGGTTCAGGAGACGCCAATTGTAGTTGTGATATGTGTCATCTCATACTCATTCCTTGGTGAAAGTGATTGAACTCGTAGTTTAGTTGGACCTGTAAAGTTTGAAACAAAGGGAAATCAACATCCGAAAAAGGAGTATGAAATTTCAATATATGTGGGTGATGCGCCTAATCATCAGTAGTAGTGTAGTACTACATCAGTGTTCATCACAAATCTACTGATATTATTTATACTATCAATTTGTAAATGCCTTTTAATTTATTAATATTAATAATTTATGACTTCGATTTTTGACTACAATTCTTTTGAAGCAATAACTCAACTGTTGCTGTTGTTGATCTGCAGACGTACCCCAATCCTCTGCAAGATAACCCAGCGTATTCAGTCGTCAAGTAAGAATTCTCCTCATCCTCTTGCTGTAAATTTAATTCCATCTGATTCCAATTGCGAAGTACAACCACTCATGGTCCAAAATTTGCCTTTCTTCCCACATGTAACTTCTTTCAGGCAATACTTCGTCAACACAGATGACACCGTGACTCAGAAAGTGAGCCTTCTTGTTTTCAGGACAAAAATGATACTGAAATTTGGTTTCAGAGTGATCATTTGACTGAGCAAACTTTGTGGTATCACTGCTTGCAGATTGTTGTCCATAAGACCAGTGCGAGGGGCACCCATTTCCGGCGAGCCGGGCCACGGCAGAGGGTGTACTTCCAGTTAGATGAGGTGAATGCTGCCATTGTCACCTGCGGTGGCCTCTGCCCTGGGCTGAACACTGTTATCCGCGAGCTTGTGTGCGGGTTGTATGATATGTACGGTGTCACCAGTGTGGTTGGGATAGAGGTGAGGACTTGGTTGAGTTTCCCATCAGGATTGCATATTACGATACCCCTTTATTTTGGGGTTTTAGAGTAGTGCTTTGTGATGATGCTTATGTTAGTTAATACATACTTGTTGTTGATAATCAGAAATGCTATTACTGCATAAGTGCAAAACTATCTGCGAATACGATACTGAAAGTGATAGCAACAACACAGGCATTTTGGTTGGCATTAGAAGGCCAACAACATGATGCTACATGTAGTTAGTATGGACATAGATGCTTACCAGCTTTTGTGATAATTCTGTGTCATGGCATCAGATCATGGGCTGGAGGGCCTGGCCCGCCCGTGAACAGTACCGCGTGGTACTGTTCACGTGAACAATACCGCCGGTACTGTAGCGATTAGGTTAAATTTTGTTTAGATTAATTAGTTAAGAGTCCAGATTAGATAAGAATCTATTTCAGTTAGGATTAAGTTGTAGATTAAATCAACCCTGTGTCTATATAAATAGGGCTGATGCACTAGAGTTCTTGTTGAGTATTCAGTTTGGCTTGTGTCTTTCTTGTATCCCTGCCTCTTCGCTGCGTCGCCGCGACGGAGAGGTCCAGGCCCTCGACCATCTACCTCTTTTAAATAGTTTGAGACGATTAATCCCTACCAATTCTGTGGAAATCTTTGCCGGTGACATTCTGCTTTTGTTTAAAATGGACTTAATTCTGATCTGCATTGTGTAGGGTGGATACAAGGGTTTCTATTCTAGAAACACCATCCCACTGACGCCAAAATCGGTGAATGACATTCACAAAAGAGGTGGGACTGTTCTTGGAACCTCAAGGGGAGGCCATGACACCGGAAAAATCGTTGACAGTCTTAAGGATCGTGGTATTAACCAAGTTTATATTATTGGAGGTGATGGTACTCAGAAAGGTGCTTCCGTAATTTATGAGGTAACTCACAGGCTGATAATGCTGCAAATTGTTTGTGAAATGCCCAATGTGGTGTAACACAACGTGTGAAAATGACTTCAGGAAGTTCGGAGGCAGGGCCTCAAATGTTCAGTGGTTGGTGTCCCAAAGACCATAGATAATGACATTGCGGTACTTTCTTCTTTCCAGCGCACCTGAATTTGGAATAGAAGCATGTTTTCTTCACATCTGGTTTGTAATTTTGATGTTGAATTGTTTGTTTGCACAGGTGATTGACAAGTCCTTTGGGTTTGATACTGCCGTGGAGGAGGCACAGAAGGCCATCAATGCTGCTCATGTTGAAGCGGAGAGTGCAGAGAATGGCATTGGTGTTGTGAAGCTAATGGGACGCAACAGTGGTACGTACCTCCCTTTTATTATGGTTTATGAACATGTTCCTGCATATTCTGCAGGAATGGTTTACTATGGAGCTATAAATATTGTTGGTGCAGGGTTTATTGCAATGTATGCTACTCTGGCTAGTCGCGATGTGGTATGTTTCTATCATTCTATCGGTTCATTGTATTGATCAACATAAGGGTAAATACTGCAGTATATGGCTGATCACTTTGGTCTGCTTTTATATCAGGATTGCTGCTTAATCCCAGAGTCTCCATTCTATCTGGAAGGAAAGGGTGGGCTCCTTGAGTTCATCGAGAAACGGCTCAAGGACAATGGCCATATGGTCATTGTGGTGGCTGAGGGTGCTGGACAAGATCTCATTGCAAAAAGCATGAATTTTGTGGACACTCAACGTCAAGACTGCTTCTGGATGTTGGCCTTTGGCTCTCCCAGAAGATCAAGGTCAGATTCTGGTCCAGACCTCATTTTCTTTTCATAGCGGGGACAGACAATTATCTTTGCTTAAGTAAATTAATATTTGTAAATGTCATAAAGCCTCAACCAAAGAACAATTATGTGCCCTGCTTTCATTCACAGTGCTGAACACTGGCTTTCTTCATCGTACAGGATCATTTCAAGAAGAAGCACAACTTCCCCATTACTCTCAAGTACATCGACCCGACGTACATGATCCGCGCTGTCAGGTCAAATGCATCTGACAACGTTTACTGCACCCTGCTGGCTCACAGCGCCCTCCATGGTGCCATGGCAGGGTATACTGGCTTCACTGTTGCTCCAGTGAATGGCAGGCACGCTTACATCCCGTTCTATGTAAGTTCAGAACTTGTGTTCAGTTTGTTCAGTTCAGTTTCTGTGTACCTGGTAGGAGCAGAGGAGGAATTAAATAATTCCTTCTTGGTTTATTCCATAGCCCATAAGAGGTATTTATAGGCCTAATACAATCTAATACTAACCTTATCTCTATCTTTAAAACAGAAATAACTAATCTTATCTTAATCTAACTAATCCTATCTAACTAATTGTGCTGCTGCACATAACATTCTCCTTCCCTCAGAAATCAGCTCGTCCTTGAACTGAAAACTGGATAAGATGACATCCACTGCATGAAGAAATTGATTTATGTGTACAAAAACAGGGTGCGCGTAGCAATTTACTCACTGAATAGTTTGGATCATGTGTGGTAGATCTGGATCTTTTTGGCTTGATCCCGTGTGGACAGATCGGTGGTGCAGTCTTGGAAGCAAAGGCATCGAGCCAAAAAGACTTGTGAGCACGCCCGGCGGCCCGACTTGGCGTGGGGGAGACCCGGCGGCCCGACTCAATGTGGGGGAGACCCGGCGGACTCTGGCACGTCGGCCGACGGTTGCGACGGCAGTGAGCGCGCGTGGTGGGAACTCTAGCGCGTCCTCGTCCCGACCCCACAGAGCGCGGCGGCGGTTGCGGTGGATCAGCTGGAGGAGCTTGCGGAAGCGGAGATTTCGGCGGTTGAGGTGGGTCAGTCTTGGGAGGAGAAGCTACTGGATTGGGAGGACAAGCCGGCGGAGCAGCCGACGTCACGGGCGGCCGAGAGGGGGAGACGAAGACGGCGGCGGACCAAGCATCAGCGTTTGGCGGTGGATCGGCGGCACAGCAGGTGGAGGACGGCCGTGCACTAGGAGCGGCTGAGTGGGAGACACGGCGATGGCTCCCTCCCGGCGCCGGTGCGGACTGGGACCGAGGTGAGCAACTTCGCCGCTCAGCTCCACGCGCGCCGCCCCGCGACGACGGAAGCAGCAAAAGGCGGTGACAACCGTTCCCGTCGTGGGGCGGGCGGTGTCTTCGTCGTTATCCTTTCCCTCCTGATCCCTATTGCCGCTACCCACGTAGCCCTCTTCCTCCTTGGGTTCGGCGCCCTCTTCGTCCACGGGCAGAGGCAGCATCTGGGGTGCCGGTTCGGCCCCGTCGTCGTCTATGGAGTTGGAGAAGAGCGGATGGCAGAGTCAACGACCTTCTCGCCGTCCGTGGAGTCATCCTTTCCATCCCGACCTTCGCCGCCGCCTCCCTTGTAGTCTCCTTGCGCTCTTGCCACCGCGATTGGCGACGGTGACGGATCGGTGGGGAAACCCGTTGCATCGTAGGGGAAACTCGGCAGCGTGGAGGCCACCGGAGCCAAGCCTAGGTATGTCTAGAGGTTGGCAACAACCTGCTGCAAATCTGTGAGGGCTTGCATATCTTCTGTGGTTGAGACGAACGTCGTTATGGCGTCGGATCTTTGGAACATGGCGGCTTGATACCAAATTGGTAGGAGCAGAGGAATTAAATAATTCCTTCTCCATAGCCCTTAAGGAGTATTTATAGGCATAATACAATCTAATCTACTAACCATATCTCTATCTTTGAAACAGAAATAACTAATCTTATCTTAATCTAACTAATCCTATCTAACTAATTGTGCTGCCGCATGTAACAGTACCAGATATCACCTTATGTTGACAGCTAAACGGGACGGGATCGGATTATCTGATAATGGTCAATTGATTAATTAAATATTATATAATGTAAAGGTAACAAATATATCAACAAAGTAAATTAAGTAATGCTGATGAAGAAAGTTTTTGGAAAAACCGTACTTTTGAACCTATGAAGCGAGGCATGAATAATCCGGAATTCAATTCTAGATCATAATAGTTTGGACTGATGAAACTTTTGGCGATCTGTGCAGAATCACTGAGAAGCAGAACAAAGTGGTGATCACGGACAGGATGTGGGCGAGGGTGCTGTGCTCGACGAACCAGCCCTGCTTCCTGGCCACGAGGACGTCGAGAACATGAAGCACGACGACGACGAGCACACCTGCACACACGCAGCTACTCCACGGTGACATCTCGCCGTCGCCGGTGAAGGACTCGTCCAAGTGCAACAGGTCAGCAGAGGCAGCATGAGAGGCACCAGAATACACTAATATGGAATATTTGTTTATTAAGCATGTAATTGCAGCTCTCTTTTTTGTCTTGTTTTTTTTCTTCGAGCTGAAATCGTGGAGAATGTATTATGGTAGAATTAATTAATGTGTAAAATAGCAGGCATTTCATCATCGATTTTTTTAATAATATTTTTTTAAAAAAAAAAATCAATTCGGTATCCCGTTTTAAATATTACAAATCTAGCCCCCTGTCGGTTCTGCAACTACCGAACGTGCCCACGTGGCGCCACGTTTGGCATTGTTGGGGGTGGAATGTGCCATTATCGACCACGTCCAGTCATGCAGCACCGAACGTGGCCGCCACGTAGGCAAGAGTAAATGGCTAGCCAGTGTTGAACATGGTCACGTCACCCACGTTCGGGCGGTACTAAGGGCCGAATGTGGGTGGACGTGGCCACGATCGGTGCCCACACTGTGAACGTGGGGGTAGTGTGTGCTATAAAAGGGGGCCGAAGACCCCCCTCTCCACCACACCGCCACACACCTCTATTCGTCTCTGCATTTTTTCGGGCTCCCTCAAGGTAAGTGGATATGCATTTTTTATTATTTATTTAATTTTGTAATTACGTAGTATAATCACTTCAAGATTTAATAGAACTATTTATGTTGACATACAATTGTAGATGGTGAAAAAGGATATATCGACTCTCGGTACGATCCCCGCCACTGTCCGCCAGAAGGTGTCGAACCCCCGTGTGTTTCTGTGGAGAAACATGTAAATTCATGCGAAGCTAGGATGACCTCACCATCGAGATGAGGTATTGAAAGTGTGCGAATTACTCGTGGACTCCAGAAAAGCCGAAGCCAAGGCCAAAACATAGACCACGTGCAAACAAACTGGTATTATAATTTTTCCTATCTTTTTATATTTTTCTAGAATGAATCGCATACAATGTTTCTGTTAATATTTTTGCGTGTAGGTAACTCCTCCACCATCGCCACCTATGCTATGTGACTTTGTCGAATGGATCGACGAAGAGGGGCATCCGGACGATTGGGTCTCATTTATGAGGGCCCATGCATTAAAGAGGGAGATATTGAGATGAGATGCAAGTGGGAGGAGGAGCTCGAGGAAAATTCTTAGGAGGGAGGAGGCAGAGCGCAAGGCAAAAGATGAGAGCGAGGTTGAGAGAGAGAGAGAGGAAGCGTGAGAGGGCTCGTCGGTCGCATGCAGCTGGACCGGAGGCCATACGGAAGGGGAAATATACCCCTCGGTGCACTCAGTAGGCACGTAGCGTAGTTTGCATTTTTAAAATTTGTGTTGTACTTTGTTATGTTGTGTACTCCTTTATGTGTTGTTAGTGATGTACTGTTTTAATTAGTAGTAATTTTCACTTCGAGTCGTACTAGTTTAATCATAAATTTTCAATTCTACATGTTTTGCCTGAACGTTTTAAGGAAACACTGTAGGTCCATACAAATGTCTAACACGGTTAGATAGTACCAACTTTTGTCCTACTGATTTCTCTGTTCTCTCTCACCTAGCACATCTTCATTGCTTCTGTATATAAGTGTTCTGCTTGTTGTATTCTTTTAATTGTTGTCCTCTTCACTCCATCTCGCACACCCGCTCTATCATCAGCTTCAAGCCCTTCGCGTTTCATACTTGGAGTGACTTTCTCCTCTGTGATGAAACATCCTGTAGTAGGTTGTCGTGACATCTATCCACCGATGGAATGAGCATCTCCTAACATTTGCTGCACAATAAGTAGTACGATCACGTTGCCTTACAATATCATATGAAATTACACATGTATAATATTGTCATCACTTACCACGACATGTTTATGTAGGTTGGGGCACACAAAGTCTCCCTTCCCTTTGGCCTCCGCGTGATGTCTGTATAATACAACGACTCCCACATGCGCACGTTAGATCGTGCTCCCAATCAGGAATTCCTTAAAGATTTATCATCCAATTTGAACTAGCATGCCGACCTTGAGTAGATGTTATCTTTCCTTCTTGTGTACTCCGCCGTAGTCTCGGCTTGCCTTACATTCCTTCTATCGGATCCTTGGCTTGAATTATCGATCCATTGAGTGAAAGGAAACTTCCTTGGATTATCCTGCAATAACAAAATATGTAAAGTTAATTGATGGACTTACAGACCGGTATTAATGTTTACGTTCTTACCATGAAGTCATCATCGATGCTAGGACATATGAAATATCGTCTACCAACATTATCCTGACGTCGCAATCATTACTTGACATTGTTCCCTACAATGACACTTTGGATGTTAAAGCCACAGTGGTACTCCGATCGGATGTTCTGCCCCCTATGATGAGTTGAAATCGAGGAGGAAGTCATCTAGGAGAACATTTTATTACATAATCACAATTTCATAGTGTTAATTAAATAGTAATATGTCGTAACGAGTCATGGTGAAATATAGAACGTCGTAACGAATACGTGCATACATGCATAATCATAATAAAATGAAACGAGTCATGGTGAAATATAGAACGTCGTAACGAATACGTGCATACAAGCAGAATCATAATAAAAATGAAAACGAGTCATGGTGAAATATAGAACGTCGTAACGAATATGTGCCATACAAGCAGAATCATAATAAATGAACGAGTCATGGTGAAATATTGAGATTTAGTACAAAATGTTTCGAGTCCTATATGGTGATCCAGCACCCTAGTCATGGTTACTCCTACCACGAGTCTGTGTTGGTGGCCTCGCCGACAATGTAAGTCTATCCGGTGCTCGACACTACCTAGTTGGCCTAGTGGGCAGCCGCTCCTGTGCCTGAGAAGGCTGAGTAGGCAGTGGTGCTCCTTAAAGTTGTGAAGACCCAAACACCTGAGTGTCGAAGCCACTAGTCCAACCATCAAAACCGGGTGACTGCTATATGCTGTCAGGTGAGATGAGGGTCCAGACGGGCTGTGATACGGATATGACGCTGTTACAAAAAATTGATTAGTTCAAAGATAAATTATAACGAACTCATGTGTTGACAGAGAACAATACTCATGTGGTCGCATATGCACCGTAGTAGTACTAAGGGGCGCTGGTATGCTCCATAACCCGATGGACCTACGCCTGAGGACCAACGCTGCTGGACCTACGCTAGTAGTACTACTGGGGTCGACGGCTACCAACAAGGTGGCACCATCTGAGGGCACCAGCAGGGGTGGTTTGAGCTGCAACAGGAGGCGGCTGACCGTCCTGCTGCTGGATGTGTGGTGGTCGTGGTGATGTCAGGGCAGAGTCGGTCGAGCGTGTCGATACTGCGGCGTCTAATTGTCGCGAAGTCAAGAGGGTCGTGCATGACTTCGGTGTACGCCTCCCACCTTCGAACCATGCTGCTAAGGTTGTTTCGTACACTCCAGTTACTATCTACCTGCACAACAATGAATAATCATAAAATAGTGCAACTACAAATGAACAAATATGATTGACATGTACTAACACATAATGCCACACAACGGCTATGTTAGTAGGATGTCTTTGTCACGAAAAGTAGGCGCACATGATCCTCATTGTCCACTGGTGTGACGAGATGCACCCTAGTCTGAACAGAGTACCACCATAAATAACTCGTGGTATGTCGTAGGATCGTACTAGTCCTTCTCATCGTGCACGTCATCAGCTGCATTGACCCACGCCTCCATCCATGGCTCTAGTAACGCAAACCATGAACTAGGCACGACATGTCCCACACGCTTCATGCTGCACAAAACAATTTGGTGAGTAATTAAAATAACCATTGCAAGATGAATTTGTAGTATGGGGTCCACCTATGTAAGTCTGCAGGCACCCAACGACCTCGCGAGGAAGCGGAAAGTGTTGTGCTTTCCGAATTGCTGGCACACACGATGTACGCAATATGGTTCGACCATGACACTTATGCACCAGACTCTTCCGTGTCCTCCCACAACGCCGCGTCCTGCCAGCACAGCGAAGAGAGGCCATGAGGCACCCGTCACTGGATGTCCTTTGCTGTGAACGGGGTCCACCGAAAGTCCTCTGCATGAAGGTGGTCCATCTGCACCGTGTAGTCCAGGTATGACAGGTGGGTTGCCCATGTGCCCAAGTGTACTGCAGAAGAAGATATGTTAGTACATAAGTAATATAAAAAGTACTACATGCGAAGGACAATGGAGACGCCCGGCCCGCAACACCAAAGGGATCCCATAGTAGGACGATCGATGTCATCATTGTGTCCGACCATCATGTGTGGTGAAAGGTCAACCTGAGGCCAACCCAAAACATGTCCTCTCGTAGTACCAAAGTTGTATCAATAACGGATATCCTACGACTGATCTGTGTGTAGTCCGTCGTCGACACCGTCACACAAACCTCAATATGTGGCACAAAGCACATTTAAGCCCTAGGAGTATTGCGGGCCGTCATCATCTGGCGCATCGACAATGGCTCAAGCAAAGGCCCCAAGGTGTCTGTCCACGGTGTCATGATGATTGTTCGTGAACATGACCCAACCAAAAAGAAATAGAATGTAGGCCTCGAGATGACGGCAAACTGAGTAGTCGTCAGCATCAGCTGCAAGGTGCTCCGCATACGAAAGTGGAAACATTAGCAATTACCTATACAAAAATTAAGTAGTTCTTACTTGTTGTAACTTAGTGCAATAACGTACCTAGTATTGACGCAACCAACTCTACATTGGCCTGTGTGCTGAATTGAAGTCCTACAACATTTGTCCTTGAGGCAATATTGGGTGTACGCCCGCGAAGCGTTGCGAGCATTTCTTCCCGCCATGTAGGGCCACATCAAGTCCAACCACTGGTGTTCCCATCAATGAATCCCTAGAAACATGGATACTCCTCTAGCGTGATGGTGACCTCTCCACACGGCATGTGAAACGTATGTGTCTCTGGCCTCCACCTGTCGATCCACGTAGAGATAAGAGCTCTATCGAACGGGAACATGCTGTCTCGGTTGACCAACCACACTAGAGGGAGTAAACCGGTAGCTCTGCAACCTATATGCAACTAGTTGTTACTTTAGTGTTAAAAAATGAAACATCAAACACAACATTATGCACAATTAACTGACCCTGCCAACCCATCGGGGATGAATGGTCTAGCAATGCATCGGCACTCAGATACGCAAAGGAGTAAGATCATCATCATCACCAAGGGATGTCAGTTACTTCCGTGCCCTATGGTGGGAATCCACTACAGGGAGTAGAGAAGCTCATACGGCCAAGCATCGTTACCCGACCATCTACAAATCTGAAATTATGTGTTAGTAGGTTTAAAAACATATGACGGCATAACAATGTGACATTACAACTATAACATACATGCTTTGTTATTATGCACAATTTGAGTCGTGTTGCAATAGAAGTATCAATGTTGCATCTGTTATGCTTGTGCTAGCTTGTGTGCAAATTCTGTACATATGCCCTACCGTATTGCAGAAAGTACACTTTTTCTTCTGTCGGCCTGCTTCTGATTTCATCCATATCGTTTCGGATGCGTCGTGTCTGCCCTTCGCCAACCTTAGAGTTCACACGCTCAAAATCAGGAACCCAACGTCGTTCCTGGGACTGGTGGAGCTGCAGTGAATGAGCTGAAACTCCATAACCGCTGTACTTCGCCGCTCCAAGTCTGAAGGACATTCTCTTTGCTGAATAGGCAGGACAATTATGCTCCAGCATGCATCAAATGTAGCGCATGCCTCCATTACATGACGGCATGGCCTATGGTACAACGAGGTGTTTTTATAGCTACACCAACAAGTGTTCGTAATTGTGCACTCATGAATAATAAATATCCTTGTTTGTCCCCTCGCCTCCCTTTGTCCCGTACATGTTACCTCGAATCGGAGTTGTTGGGATCTTGTTTTAATGGCAGATATTACGTTACCTTCTTACTTTTCTCCGATTAGGTACTCTTCAATCTTTCTGCAATATAGAAGGCACTCATCCCTATGATCGACCGACACAATAGTATGACGGTCGATTGAAATACTAGTTGTTCCACGGGCATTATGCCCTCCACAATACCAACCAAATGCAAGCATCACATTCCCCTCATCACCCAATTAACCTCTACAAGGTTGTTTCATGATGCCAAACCTCGCCGCCGTGAGTGTCATGTAGTAGGGACCACTCTCTCTTTATCATCAAATTTATAATCAATCAGAGCAGCAGCGAACTTTGTCCTCCTCCGTCGGCGTATCATCTGCTGATCATATTTTGGTAGTGCACATAGTGGGTCTGTGGCTCTGGTTCTGAGGCCTTCTCAAGCTTGTATTTGCCAGTCAACTCATCAAGTTAGTCACAATGTCTTGAACTTCTCTCTTGGTTTTGGGCACAAAGTCTCTTGAACAAATAGTCAATTCTTTGTTTTTGCCGAAGTGACGGTAGAAATTGCACCTAAATGACGAATACACCACCGAGAATGTAGTCTCCGTCCAAGGGATAAGGCTCATCTGGACGTTCTTGCTATATTCGACTGCCTTATAAGCCCAGCATGTCGGTCATGCAATACACAAACATTGGGTCTGTCTTGAACTACTGCAATGTGCAACTGTCATAAGAACCACAACCAACTTTCGTAGTGCTCACTTTCCACGAAAGCAAAGGCAACTGGGACAACTTGGTGGTTGCTGTCGACACCAATTGCTGTCAATATCTGACCCCTATACTTCCTAGTCATAAATGTTCCGTCAACACAGAGGATATGACGAAAATACTAGAACGCTTGAATGCAAGCACCGAGTGCAAAGGATACTCGGTGAAGAATCTTCGCACCTTTTGGGAATGTTGCATCCTTCTCCTGATAGGTTTAGTACGTGCCAGGGTTGCGCGTCTGCACCGTATCCAAACAGAAAGGTAAGTTATGGTACGAGTCCTCAAATGTACCAAACCTCATCTCCAATGCTTTCTGTTTAGCCCCCCATGCCTTTGCATAGTTTATGGTATACTCAAATCTTCTCTCTATTGCAAGTATTAAGGCCCGAGGATCATAGCTAAGATTCTCAACTCTCTGAGTACATAACCCTGGCAATGTAACTTTCACTTAAATTCCTATGCCTAGCACAGCTGTATCAACTAAGCATTTATGTTGGACCACAATTGAGCAGACCCAATGAATTCCCCACTGGGTCTGTGTGCATGAACTCTCCATGGACAGTCCTGATTCCGGCACACTACGTCATAGGTAGTAGCGTTTGACTTCATAACGTGAAATGACCGTCGTAATGACAACGACCATGCTTTCATGGCATCTTGCACTGCATCTTAGTAGGGTACACCAACACCCATATGCAACCTCATTTTGTCATACTCCCCATGAGTCTGACGCTCATCACCAATAGAAAGACCAGCAAAATCTTCTGTTTGTCACTCGTTGGAATTGAAATGTTTTGATTCTTCATCATCATTGTTCTCGTTCATCGCCTTCTTACCTCAGAGTTCATGTCCGCACCCTGCTCAATAGCTTCCTCCAAAGCGTCATCCTCTCTCTCAAGGACCTCCAGCTACGTCTTCTATTAACTCCCCTTCGTCAGCGTTGCCTCCATCTACTACATCCGTCTCGGTATATCCTCATGTTCTTGGCTGCTGCCACCGATCTCTAATTGTACGCCTAACTGAACATGTGATCTTGTTTCGTCTCTACATTTGGAATGACACGAGATGTGAAGTAGACTAGAAAACTGTTCCCAACTTCTTTCTAATGTTCTTTTAATCTAGCCCCCTCCACATGTTTATACTCGAGGTATAGGAGCCATCTCCCAAAATACCCCCTTGGGCCACACGGCTGCACTGGGAATACATCCGCTTCTTAATGTTGAATTCCACGCTCCTCCATCCGACTTAAACCTATTCCTCAAAAATTGAAAAACTATTGAGATCAGCAGCGTCTGAACCCATAACTACTTGGACCATCTCCATAGTTAATTCTAAAATATGTTCTATCCATAATGCCTGAACAACATTAAATTCACACCACAATATTGACCAAATTGTACACATCATACTAAACTGTTCCTTATTACGATACTAATTACGACACAATATTCATCAAACATATGTTAATTTTTAGGTACATTACTTATTACAGTGGGTTTAAATAGTACAAGCATATGCACAAAGGTCTAATCAAATTTCACCTAAACTATTACAAATATACTATTAAGTTCTAAAATACTACAAATGTACATCTAAAATACTACACAATTATTTCTACAAATAGTACTAAACTCAGTATATGTAGAAGAAAATACCTGGAAGCTGAATGGAGATTTAAGCGGATGGCATTCAAATCATGGCTCAACCGCTTATTTAACAAGTAGAAACAATGCTACGCAAAATAAAAAAAATTTGTTTAGTACATGTCAACTAAATTAGTAGGTGCACAATAGGTCAAACAAATGTAACTAGATTAAATGCAAAAAACCTAAATTATCTCTAAATTAACTCAAATAATCCTACATTATCTCTAATATAATCCTAAAGCATATGTCAATAGCATTATAACTAAACTACTCCTAAACTACTCTTAAAGTACTACTAAAAATACTCCTAAATTACATCTAAATTACACATAAACTACTCCTAAATTACCCCTAAACTGCTCCTAAACTACTATTAAACTACTACTAAAATAAAAATTAAAACTGAACAAAAAAGAAAAAAACTTACCTCAGTAGAAGCCAACACCCGCAACTACCGAAGGGAGAGGGATGTGGTGGGGTGGTGGAAGGGGGCCTTCGGCCCCCTTTTTATAGCCCCCACCGCGCTCCCCACGTTCAATAGTTGGGGGGCCAAACGTGGCCAACAGCCAGCGCCACGTCGGCGCGCAACAACTAGCTGGGCCGAACGTGGCCACATCACGTTCGGCCCTTGTACCACTGAACGTTGGTGACGTGGCCACGTTCGGCGTGGCTAGCCATTGTGCGCCTACATGGCGGCCACGTTCGGTGCTGCTTGGTCTGTGCTAAGGAATATCGATTTTCGAACAATTTCCAATAAGAAATCTTCAACTCTTTTGAAAGCATTTTATTTTTTTCTTGTAAATTCGGTAGCTAGAATTTAACTTTTCATCTGTTGCTTATAGAATTTAGAAATTAAAAGAACTCAAGTTTCTCTTCTAAATTCTTACAATCAGTCTTCTCTTTTTTCCTTTTTTGAGGAGGATTGCTTGACATGTTGATTGGTATGTGCTACGGAATATCGATTTTCGAACAATTTCCAATGAGAAATCTTCAACTCTTTTGAAAGCATTTATTTTTTTGTTGTAAATTCGGTAGCTAGAATTTAACTTTTCATCTATTGCTATAGAATTTAGAAATTAAAAGAACTCAAGTTTCTCTTCTAAATTCTTACGGATTTTAAACTCTCTTGAAAGAACAATAGCGGAGCCTGATATGATATTCGAGCATTGGCACTGGGCAGCATTTCTCTCCGTCGGCAAGGACACAACTAGCGATCTCCTCTACGGTGCTGGTTTAGTATGAGTGACACTTGATTTCCTTCCATTTCTGTTGTGGCACATTTGGTATTAGTACAGTTCCAAAGGTGCTTTATCCTTTCCTATTAATCGAATTAAAATAACTATAATCGAATTAAAATAATATGAATTTATACTAATATAATTAACAAGTTGATTTACTAATTGTTAGGGGAAATAGGTTTTCCCTAACAGGTGTCAAATGACGACGAGCTTCGAAGCCTGTTGGGCTAGCAAGGCCTGTAATCAGGACTCGGCCCCCCTTTTATACGAAGACCACCACGAAGACAAAGGAACCACCAAGCTAGAAGGACATCGAGGTCCTGTGCGAGACCTCTTTTAGATCCTCCTCGAGGACCACTCCGAAGCCCTCTCGGAGGCCCCCCTCGAAGAGCCTTCCGAGGTCTTCCCTGAGTCCTCCAGCGAAGGCCTTCCGGATGCAGTGATCCAGCGCATAAGTTGTAAAATATCCCAATACCGCTGTAAAACAAGAAGCAATACCAGGGGCTCCTGCCCTTGATATTGACACATAACTATCACGTCTGTAAAAGCTGCACATGTACTCGAATAGTGTTTACCGTTTTAACCCTACGAAGCCCCGTAGCAGGGCACTGTAAGTAGAGGGTAGAATCGGCTTTTTCTTTACTTTCTTGCCTATATAAGCAGGGCACCACCCTTATAACAAGGGGGACAACCCCATAGTGAAAAATACTACAAAACTAGATGTAGGGTATTAACCTCAAAGGAGGCCTGAACCAGTATACAAATCCTCTCTCTCACTATAAGAACCCCTGAAGGTTCATATTCTACACCTCCAATATAGAAACTTATTTGTAGCTAACACAACTGCTACAACAGTTGGCGCCATTCATGGGGATCCTAGTACTAAAAGCTAGTTTCTCTGCCACCATCTGCATCCTGGAGTACGCCCGTGAAGAAAGTTGTGAAGCCCTATGGCCTTCCGCGCACCCTTCGGCAAGGGGCTCCACGCACATGGCGAAGGTCTCCCAGCCTTCCCTTCCAGTCTCAGGAGCCCTAGGGCTACGATGCAAACTTCCAGCGCCGGTGTGAAGCCCTTGGTCTTCGGACCCTGCTAGGCTTCCAAATTTGTGTACGCCTATCCCCTATTATTCCAATCAAAGCCTAGCTTCACCTTATTAGCGATCGAAATTTCACATCATTTTATCAAAAACCCGAAGCCTCGCTTCACCCTATCAGCAGTCGAAATCTTACATCACTTTATCAAAAATCTGAAGCCTTGCTTTGTCGTATCACAGTCTGAATCCTTGCTTCATCGTATCGAATTCCGAAGCCTTGCTTCGTCTTATAAAAAACCGAAGCCCTGCTTCACGTAGCTACATAGCGCCCCCGGGCCCGTAGCAGCAAAAAAGCCGGATTCCGAGCCACCGGCTCGAAGCATCCAAACTATGGATTTCGAGCCACCGGCTCGAAGCATCTAAACTACGGATTTCGAGCCACCGACTCGAAGAATCCAAACTACAAATTCCAGGCCCCGGCTCGAAGCATCCGGTGTGATCCGCACCATCCTCGTTCTAAAAACGAGCTTCGAAGCCTTGCTTCGCCTTTTAAGCATATCTTTAAGCTGTAGGACCAAAAGTAGCGACCAGGGGGGGTGAATGGGCGCCTAAAAAATTCTTTCGAATCAATGGCCTGCTCCCAAAACCCAACGCACCTCAAAAGACTAAGCAGCAAAGCGAGGACAGATTGCCTAAGTCTAAAAGTATCTAGCCTAGAAAAGACGGTGTCGAAAACAGAGAAACACTAGTACAGTGCTAATAGGCAGATTATCAAAATATTCAAGACATGGCAGATCAAACTTCTCAGTAAAATAATCTAAGTACACATGGAATGAGATGAGAAGTTACTGTTCAAAATCTGTCTCATGTTCGAAACTTGGCGAAGCCTGCAGTGTCGAAGCCTGTAGTGTCAAAGCCTGCTTCAAAGTCTGTGGATTCGAAGTCTGCGATTCGAAGTCTGCAGATTCGAAGCCTGCATGATTCGAAGTCTGCTGATTCGAAGTCTGCTGATTCGAAGCCTGCAGATTCGAAGCCTGCAGATTCGAAGCCTGCAGATTCGAAGTCTGCAGATTCGAAGTCTGCAGATTCGAAGTATGCAGATTCGAAGCTGCAGATTCAAAGTAGCTGATTCGAAGTCTGTAGATTCGAAGTCTACAGATTCGAAGTGCTGATTCAGTTTGCAGATCAAAGTTTGCAGATTCGAAGTGCTTCACAGAGTTGGACTTCACACAAAAAGGGACTTTGGCCCTGTTAACTCGATCAAAAAGCTACGCAGTAAAAAGCATCCTAGAGTACTAGAGTACTGTTGCTACAAGGAGTAGGTACTACTTGCTACAAGCAAGAACTAGTACTCCTCATGAAGAACAGTAGCAACAGAGAAGCAAATAGAGATCTAAAAACGCACGGTGCATGAAGATTCAGATCCACAAAAATCACTGCATACCAACTCATCAACAGAGGATAACTCTCACAGCGTAATGATAGCAGAGAGAATGCAGGAATAGAAACTTCTTGCATAGGAGCCTGGCGGCGCACATGAACAGGAGCAGGAGAGAGAAAACGCAGGAAGCAAATGACCATAAATAAAAAGAGATTCAGCAAAAGGGTGACCTAACCCTAGGGATTGGGGCCCTATTTATAGGCTGTCCAACACTAGGAATATTCCACCAGCCCCTTAGGGTTTTTTACAAACGCTAAAAAAGGAAAAGACTCAACTGTCCTTAGGATTTTTACAGACGACTGACTGACTGTGGGCCTAGAGATACAGATGACTTATCCGGAAGCTAAGCTTTCGTAGCGACTACGTCTCTTCTGGACAGTCCGATACAAGATCAACGGTTGTCAGTTTTGCGCCGAAACTGACAAAGCCTCCACCTGCTTTGCACCAGGTACCCGATTGGGCTGGCCCGATTCCGCAGCTCTCTCAGCCCGGCAATCACTCACCGCCCGTGTACCTGAGTCATCCTGGTCAACAGCCCAGTGAGTCTTCTGCTGCTCCTGGCCCATGTACCCGGATTGGGCCAGCCCAACTTCGCAGCCTCCTTGCCCGATAGTCGCTTGCTGCCCGTGTACGTGAGTCAGACTCCCCTGAAACACAACTCCCCCTCAAAATATGCAATGAATGCAACTGGGGTGCATGAGGAGTGATAAAGCTGCTTCTCAGATATGATTGACTGCAATTACAACATCTAACAGATACAGCAAAAGACATACTGTTAACGATACATGGCATGAGCAGTGCAACAGATATCTAAAGAAAGTCATTAGCACACATGTTCAATTTTGCAAACAAAGCATCACCATATTTTCCAGTTAACAAGCAAGGTAAAGCATGAGATGTAAAAGCTAACTGATATCTACCAAGATAAGCATTGTCCAAAACAAAGTGCTTCAGCAACTTGTTATCATTTCAATTTTCAGCCTTTTTCTTTTCTCTTTTTCATTTATGCCAGGGGTTATTTGCATGTCAAACCTTATGCTGACCGACCAAGTCAAGCCTAGGCCAGATCTGGACCATCAGAAGCTTAAGACAT
>JAAALK010000313.1:0-19976 GCA_019279435.1 Zizania palustris | reverse complement strand
TTTTCCTGAAAAACCACGAAGAGTTAGCGCAAGCATGGGGATCAGTTAAACCCTAAGACAAATTTTGGCATCAAAATCCTAATCCGTGTTAGTTCGTGGCAGTTTTCACCAAAAACCTACGCGATGGACTCACGTGATATTGTAAGCAGCAAAGATAATATACCTCAGCAAAACGAACAGCAATGAAAGCAAGATAGGTTTCCTTACCCCAAAGGAATCAATCCAGGTACGGATCCGCGCGACTCCAATAGCGGGAGGGCAACAACGCCTCCGCCTAGGCTCGTTCGCTTCGGTAGAAGACGACCTAGGCGCAAGTTTGCGGCGGCGAGGAGCTCGGCCTCGACGCCCCCTGCGAGAGTAGGGAGCGCGGCGCGGGCAATCGGCGGGCACCAGCGGGGAGAGGGAGAGGCGGCTGGTCGGCTGCTCTCCCCCTGAGAGCCGGCGGCGAGGCCGGGGTTAGGGTTTAGGGGGGGCGCCGGAGATCCCAAACCAACGGAAGAGACGGGGCGGCCGACTCGAAATGGGGACTCCCTCTGGCCCCCATTTCACCGTGAGGTCACACTACAATTGCAGAGCTTGTTTCAAAGAAAACTTGGAGATGGGCCTCTTTCTAAGAGAATATTACAAGCTTAGATTAGATCAAATTGTGTTTATGTCTATCACCCCTCAAATGGTAGTTATCTATTAGATTTATCGTCTTTGATGGAGGATACTAGCAATTGATGCATTCCTACTACTCAATATGAACTAAATGGAATAATAAACAAAGAAATGTCTCTAAAAAATAGACTGTAAAGTGATGGGTGGAGTGAAACACGAGTTTTTGATGAAAACAAGAATTGTCCATTGAAAAGTGCTGGTTTAGTTTGAGGACAAGAAAGAATGTATAATATGAGTGGAGAGTAGATAAGGTGACCATAGAGATTGAACATAAGTTTTCTAATTGAACTAAACATTAAAACATTTGTCTAACAATAATCTAGAAACATTGTACCAAATGTGTTCCCTAAGCTTCAAAACAACCGATACCTCCTAATATTGTTACCTACTAACCCATTCCTTTGGAGCAACACATGATGTGGGCACGGTGGCTTGCGCAGTAGCATTGTTAGACCAAATCTTGTATTGCATTGTAATTGTTGTTGCCCCCTCTAGCATTTATGTGTCCTTTAACATTATTCAGCACCATATTCTCAAAAAAGCAAGAGAACAATAGTTGAATAATCGAGTACATACTCGCACCTAGCCCACCTCGATGGGCTTAACCATCACTGCAAAACAAGGTCAATAAAATAATACAGGCATAATCCAAATAAGATGTGAAATGTAAAAAAATACATACCATATAGTGAGTAGAGATCCATTGAGGGCTCATGTAGAATGCGATGATCCTATGATGAATTCCTCATGAATTGAAGGAATAGAAGTAGTGTAGAGGTTGTTGCTAATGACATGGTGGCTATAACTTTCGATGGATGGCTTTGTGGAGACATGGAGGTGGAAGAAGTAGTAGGAAAGGTGGCGACTAAGTGGATCTAAACAAAGATGGCGCCCGAATGGATCTAAACGGCGGTAACGACCAAAGTGGATCTAAACAACGGTGGCGGGCGAGTGGATCTAAACAACGGTGACGGCCGAGTGGATCTAAACAATGACGACAGCCGAGTGGATCTAAACAACGGCGACGGCCGAGTGAATCTAACAACAGCGATGCCCGAGAGAATCCTTACCATATGGGGAATAGAGAGCCATGAGGGCTTCATGTAGAATATGGCGATGAATATACCCATGACAAAGCATGGAAGTAGCATTAGAGGTTGTTGCTAACAACATGGTGGCTAGATGATCGGAAGGGGAGCCGATGGAGATAAGAGAAGAATTTGATTACAGATTCATCTAAATCGGCTGGATAGGTTACTTGGACGGTAAGTCTACGGACTATAAATATGTATCCCTTAGGTTAGGATTAGTTAACTCTCATTCAATCAATAATCGGCACATCGCCACCCTTGTGCCCCAAGGTTATCCGGTGGGACTCGACTCTTCTGAGCTAGGCTGCATTAGTTTGATCTCTAGCGAAGTGGTGAGTCTCGCCACCCCCGACTTCGTGCCAACTAGGTTAGTATCAACACGACTCATTGATTCAGTTCGATCTCTTGAGGAGAACAGTGAAACAACACGGTCATTGGTTGTTCTCAGTGTATTTGGCTAGGTCTAAGGTTGCATCGGTTAGGTTTGATCTCTTAAATTGAAGTAATTTGGGTTTGATAGCTTGAGGCTTCATCGGTTAAGTCTAATATCTCTTGTTGTTGTATCTTTTTCATGTCGTATACTATTCATCTAAATAAAGTTTGCCTGATTCATTGATATATTGTTCAGATCATCATGACTAGCTACAATCTCGGTAGGTTCGATCTAGTTATTGTGATGATTTCCATGAAACAACTTATTAGTTATTAACCGATAACAAACCAATGTCTCAGACTTTAAGTCTTTGGTAGCAAATGTTACGTTCTTGTTAAACGGACAAGAAGTTCAAATTTGCCTCTAAAGTAGATGAAGGTTTCTTGGTCAGATATGAGTCAAATGCACATGCCTATCGTGTTTTCCACAAAACCACCGATGTTGTTGAAGTCACTCGGGATGTGACATTTTATGAAACTAATGGATCTCAATAGAGCGAGTTGATCTAAGTGATGTAGGTGATGAAGCACCTCTAGTGAAGCAATAAAGAACATGCCCCTTGGAGATATTAGGCCAAGAGAAGATACTCCTACGGAACAACAAGAAGATCAACTAGAGACTCAACAAGAAGATAATCCCACTCAAGAGCGAGCGGTGTTGGAAGAAGAACAAGAAACTCAAAATGAAGTTACTCAAGAAACAACTCAACACCCAAGAGTCCACCAAAGCATTCAACGAGACCATCCGTGGACACCATCTTAGGAGACATTCAAAAGGGAGTAACCACTCGTTCTAGAATTGCAATTTTTTGTGAGTGTTACTCTTTTGTGTCTTCTTTGGAACCTATCAAGGTGGAAGAAGCTCTTGAAGACCCGGATTGGATAATGGCCATGCAAGAAAAGCTCAACAACTTCAAGAGGAATGACGTTTGAGAGTTGCTGAAAGACCAAAGCAAACGTAATCAGCACCAAATGGGTATTTCGCAACAAGCAAGATGAGCATGGCATGGTCACAAGGAACAAAGCAAGGTTGGTTGTTCAAGGCTTTATACAAATTGAAGGTTTGGATTTTGGTGAGACTTATGAACCAGTAGCTAGGCTTGAGTCAATTCAAATATATTAGTCTTTGCTACTCACCATGATTTCAAGCTTTATCAATGGACGTGAAAGCGCATTCATAAATGGACCAATCTCTGAATTGGTACATGTGGAGCAACTACCCGGATTTGAAGATCCAATCCAACCCGACCACGTCTACAAGCTCCATAAGACACTCTATGGGCTCAAGCAAGCCCCTAGAGTATGGTATGAATATCTTAGGGACTTCCTCATAAGGAAAGGCTTTGAAATAGGCAAAGCCGAATCTGAGGAAGAAAAATCATATAGTGTTGAATCATGTGATAAGAGCTTGCAAGGACAAGCATCTGTTTGACTTGATGGGGTTGAAGCAAGACTGGTGTGAAGAGGTCGTCTGTCAATTCTACACCACTCTCTTCCAGACCGTTGAGGATGATGAGCCCTCTTATCACTAGAGGATTGAGGGAATTGATTATGAGGTATCCATCTCCGACTTTGCCATCATTCTTGGCTCGATCGAAATGACCTCAATTGTCATAGATTAGACCAAGAGCAGACTTGGAGGCAGATCATGTGAGGTACCTCTACCAGCCATATTTATATCTTGCGGGGATGACCACGGGTCTCCTCCCTTTCTTTGAGGTATTGAACAACATGTTTAGGAAGACCTTGCTGCCAAAGCAAGGAGATGCCACCCATCTATTGTCCAGTACCAGAAACTTGTTGAGCGCCATGAGGGAGGACCAACCCCCATTCAGTGTGGCTCACTTTCTTTGTAGCCAGATCTGGAACTGCTTAGTGTTGCCCAAGAGGAGTCTTATCTATGCTCCTTACATTCAAAATATTATCAACATTGTCACTCGCTTGAAGATGGTTACTGAACTGGAGCACGGTGATATCACTCCCAGAGCACCCAAGGCTTTAGCTCCAGCTTCATCTTTTGCTTCAGATCGAGTTGCTCATGTGTCTTCTCGCCCTCCTTCCCCTCCAGTGGTCAAGCTTCTGGATCCAGGTCCTTGCCTTCCTCTTCTCCTATAAAAAGGATGCTCTCAAAGATATTCACCATGTGCCGTGGCATATCAGTTGCCAGGATGCTCAGAGAGAAGTATCCAGGGAGCTCTACTGGACCGTGAATGAAGCTCAGCAGCGAGCTGGTGTGCCACCTATGGCACCTTGGCCTGCTCGCTATGATGAGTTTTATGCTACTGTGGGAGCGGAAGTTGGTGATGATCCTTATGCTTACTTCTTTGGTGCTGCAGACACTGTCCATCAGCATCCACCTCCGCCTCCACCACAGTCTCAGCCTCGTCAGTTCTCTTCTTCTAGAGATGCTTCCGATAGCAGTGAGGAAGAAGCCGAGAGCGACTCCGTGTGATTCTAGTATTTTTCTCTCTTTTTGGTGTCTTTGATGCCAAAGGGGGAGAAAAATCAAAGAAGTTTAGTCTAGTTAGTTTAGTTAGATTGTTTCTCTTTCCGTGTCATGAACACTTGACTTGTAATAATGTTGAACCACTATTCACTCTACACTTGTGTATGACATGGATGAACTCTCATGGATGCTTAATTTGCTTCAAGTTTAATGTTATTAGTTATAAACCTATTTTTGTGGCAAATATGAGCTATTTGTGATTCTCAAATATGATTAATTAGAGATGCCCTAAATGCTACATATGTTTCTTGTGAACTTATGCATACATTTAGTGGGAGCTAAATTGCTAAAGTTGCATCTCTTGTATCAAGTTTATCACTTCTTTGATCATGTTGTCATCAATCACCAAAAAGGGGAGATTGAAAGTGCATCTAGACCCCTATTTTATTTTGGTGTATTAATGACAATATTGATCAAATGCTACTAATCAATTTGCTAAGATGATTGTAGAGATGTCACATGAAAGAAAGTTCTGTTGAAACAAATTTGGAGAAAGAGCTCCATTTGGTCCAAACAGGCTCAAAAGGTTTAAATCATTGATTTATTCTTTACATTGAGTCTAGGATCACCGTACTATTAAGAGGGACGCATTTGGATTTTGTTCCAAAATTTTGTGCTCAAAGAAAAACATTTCTGAAAGATTTTGGTCAAGTTCAACTGAGTTCTAGAATTTTTATACTGATTAGAACTTCCGGTCTGGATCGGAACTTCCAATTTGAGCTCTCGGTTTAACAAATAAAATGCATCGGAACTTCCGGTTTGGATCGGAACTTACGGTTTGAGCTCTCGGCCTTGAATTTATTTTTACATCGGAACTTCCGGTTTGGATCGGAACTTCCGGTTTGGATCGGAACTTCCGATTTGAACTCTCGGTTTGGAATTATTTTTAAATCGGAATTTCTGATGTTTCATCGGAACTTCCGAGGTGGAAGGCCCAAAAGTGCCCTAACGGCTACAAACCCTTCCCCACTCACTTGTACAATATTTTTTTTTGCCCCCAAACTCTCACTTGCAAACCCTAACTCTCATCCTCAAGCTCTCTTGTGACTCAAGGCTAGATCTAGTGCGAGTCTTTGCGATTCGCCTTGAGAGCGCATTGGAAGCCTTCTCAAACTCTTGTTGTTGCATCTTTTGAGAAGATTTTTCGTGGGTTGCTTTTGTTGATTTTGTTGTATTTTGTTGAAAATATTTGAGTACAAAAGTTTGAGTTGGCAAAATCTTCAACGCATTTGTGATTGCCCGGAGAAGTTTGTAAAAGCTTCCCTTGGCTTGGATAAGGATACGAAGAGAAAAACCCAAGTTTAGCATAGGCTAAGACTTGGTGAGGAAAGGGTTGAAAGAGACCCGACCTTTTGAGGTCCCTCAACGGAGACGTAGGATCGGTGGATTCGAACTCCGGAAAACATATCCTTGTCTTGTGTGCTATTGTGTTCTTATTTCTTTTAGGGTTCATACTAAGTCAAACTCTATTTTTCACCCGATCTATCATTTGACTTAAATCCAAGGAAACTCATTGTGTTAAAGTTTATCCTAGTACACTTGTGGACACTTCTATTCAAACACTTTTTCAGAAAAACAAATTTTTGATTTCGTCGATTTCAGTCTGCTGATCGGAACTTCCGATACATAACGGAACTTATGATCCATTGGAAGATTCAAGAGATCCGATAGATCGGAACTTCCGACAGCACTTCAGAACTTCTGACCAGGCTTTTTTCAGAACATTATTTTTCCGCAAGAAAATTTTAAATCGCCTATTCATCCCCTCTAGGCAACCTTCACAACGTTGTTCCAATGTCAAATTACATATTACTTGTACTATTTTTTATTTCATACAGTTGTGACATTGTTGAAACCCTGTAAGCAGATGAGGGCTAACGATTAAAGTGTGGGGTAATACACACCATGCAACAAATGTGACCATTTGATCAGTTTTGCATTTTTATTGTGATTGTCATATTATACACCCTGATTTTATATGAAACAAATAGATATCACAGTCTAACAAGAGATCATTTTTTTCATCATGGTACATACATATTTATATGATATAAACATGTACAAGTTAGTATTGTAACACCCTGATTTTTCAGAAATGAATAAATTGAAGAAAATGAAATTTTAAATAAATAAACTGAGTTTGAAAATAAATGATTGAAATAACGAAGAATTAAAAATCTCAAGAAAGGATTCAATTTTGGTTTGGAAAATTTTTGTTAAAATTCTTTTTTCTGCTCCTTCTACCATTCCACGTGGGAATAGGAGGGAAGGCGCTCATTATTTATACCGTTCTGATATTATTTAATATCAACGATAGATCACGTTGTAGTCTTTTTTTTATCCGCATTTCACAGTAAAGGCAGCATCCCCCACACATCTACCCTCCATGCCGTTCATGTAGGACCTTCCCAGAGCTCTCCTCGCGGAGAAGGTGCTGCGGAGAGCGGCAAGGCCTGTCGTCCTATCCAGACTCCAGGCAGCACAAAAGGCGGAGGGGGAGCGGCCGCACGAGATTGGCGGCGGCGAGAGGACGCCCACCGTCTACAGGCGAGCCCACGACTACAGATGATCTCGGTTGATTCCAGGCAGTTCACAGACTATGGCATAGAACCAAACAAGCTAGCCTTAAATCGAAAATGCAAGGTCATTACGAAGATTTGAGGGTAATTGCTCCTTCGCAAAAGAAATCATTGATAATCTACAGCCAGAATATAAGGATGAAGTTATCGTTTATTATCCAACACTGGTCAACAGCCTCAGCTGAAAGTACATCTATCTGTGAAGCACCATAAACAGCAGCAAACTATTACAAAAATGTTGCCTCACGAAAATTGTCAGGTGGCCAAAGAAATAACAAGATGTTAAACACAAGTCCAAAGTCACAAACAAGTTGTACTCCTGTCTAATCATAGCCACATCACAACAGCTGAAGCTTCACCAGTGAGTGGGGCAAGCTTTGCCTCTTGCCATGCTTGCAACCCGATGTTCGTGCTATTCCATGCACCAGCTGCAAGGCCTCGGTGGGTGCAGCAACAGCCAACTGCCAAGCTCAATGGCAACAAGCCGAATATGGAAACAAATCAATGCCTCTAATCAGGATTCAGAGGCCGCTGTGCACAGTTAATGAAAGTTGTCAGTAATAAACCTCAACGTTGCATGCATTTCCACCAAACCTTCTAAAGGATCTTTCAGCCACTCACAATTTCCAGCTGTCCTACATTAAATACATACCTACACCCAGAAAAGAAAAAAGGGGAGGGGAAAAGGAGTAAGGCAACAAAAGATTTGGTAGTACAAAAACTACATGACTACATTCTGGATATCCAAACAATGAAGGTTAGTCCATTCCTAACAGCCAATCAAGACAACAAATATAATAAACCTTTCACAATAGCAACCCTCATGAAGAAACTGTGGCTTCTTTTCTGGAGAAATGTTTTATAGAACTGCCAATAAAATGCACCCTTGCATACGTCACAAAAGAGGGGAGAAACTGTACATGATACTGCAGAATAGTTTAAAATACTGTAAATGTCAGAGCATGTACATTAATTTCGGGGATTAAATTACCACATTCTTAAGAGAAGAGCTAATTGAGCAAAACATAGAAAATAGCAGCAACTGAGAACATGGCAGGGGCAGTAGTACTGACAATCTTGGTTGAGGAAAAACAACTAATGAATTTCCCCATCTTCTCAAGTTCACCATCTTCAAGGTCATCACGTGCTCCATTTCTGCGGGAGCTATCTTGATCCTTTTTGTGTCTTTTGTGACGGTTTTCACTATCAGAGTCTGAAGCGTGGGTAGGCTGCATGAATGACATTCATAAAATCATTACATTTCTAATGAAATGTATTCAATAAGAATAAACATGTAATTTACACCAAAGATTTGCTGCTGGGTACAAATATCATATTCTCCCTCTTTGATTTAGAAGGTTAATCTTTGTAGTCAGTTGGGTGTAGCTGAATGAATGACATTCATAAAATCATTACATTTTCTAATGAAATGTATTCAATCAGGCTAAACATCATGTAATTTTCACCAAATATTTGCTGCTGGATACAAAATTACAAATATCATATTATCCCTCTATTTGATTTAATAGTATTTTGATTTAGAATGTTAATATTTGTAGTCAGTCACAACTACATTTATTACAAAGATTATACCATTAAATTCATATATCAAAAAGCTTTCACCCAAAAGGTAGGTTTGCTGCATGAATGACATTCATAAAATCATTACATTTTCTAATGAAATGTATTCAACCAGACTAAACATCATGTAATTTACACCAAAGATTTGCTGCTGGGTACGAATATCATATTCTCCCTCTATTTGATTTTAGAAGGTTAATCTTTGTAGTCAGTTACAAGTACATTTATTACAAAGATTGTACCATTAAATTCATATATCAAAATGCTTTCACACAAAAGGTGGGTTTGCTGAATGAAAAACATTCATAATGTCATTACATTTTCTAATGAAATGTATACAATCAGGCTAATCATCATGTAATTTACATCAAAGATTTGCTGCTGGATACCAATATCATATTCTCCCTCTATTTGATTTAATAGTATTTTGATTTTAGAGAAGGTTAATCTTTGTAGTCAGTTACAACTACATTTATTACAAAGATTATACCATTAAATTCATATATATCAAAATTCTTTCACACAAAAGGTGGGTTTGCTGAATGAACAACATTCATAATGTCATTACATTTTCTAATGAAATGTATACAATCAGGCTAATCATCATGTTATTTACATCAAAGATTTGCTGCTGGATACCAATATCATATTCTCCCTCTATTTGATTTAATAGTATTTTGATTTTAGAGAAGGTTAATCTTTGTAGTCAGTTACAACTACATTTATTACAAAGATTATACCATTAAATTCATATATATCAAAATGCTTTCACACAAAAGGTGGGTTGCTGAATGAACAACATTCATAATGTCATTACATTTTCTAATGAAAAGTATTCAATCAGGCTAATCATCATGTAATTTACACCAAAGATTTGCTCCTGGATACAAAATTAGAAATATCATATTCTCCCTCTATTTGATTTAATAGTATTTTGATTTTAAAGGTTAATCTCTGTAGTCAGTTACAACTACATTTATTACAAAGATTATACCATTAAATTCATATATCAAAATTCTTTCACCCAAAAGGGGGGTTTGCAGAATGAATGACATTCATAAAATCATTATATTTTCTAATGAAATGTATTCAATCAGGCTAACATCATGTAATTCACACCAAAGATTTGCTGCTGGATACAAAATTACAATATCATATTATCCCTCTATTTGATTAATAGCATTTCGATTTTAGAAGGTTAATCTTTGTAGTCAGTTTACAACTACATTTATTACGAAGATTGTATCATTAAATTCATACATCAAAATGATTTTCATACAAAGGTGGGTTTTCTGTATGAATGATATTCATAAAAACATTACATGTTCTAACCAAATGTATTCAAAAAAGTGTAAGCACCATGTGATTTACAAAGGGCTAAAGGATATTTACTGCTGAATTAGATGTTTTCCCTCTGGCTATTTTTTAAGCCACGTAGTGATTTTAAAAAGTTGACTTTGAAGATTTGGACCAATAATTAGTCAATACAGAGGGATGGCAAAGATGGCTCCCGCTCTCGTTTCCCTCTCCGCCGGAACCTGCAGCCCGCTCCTCCGACCTGCGCCATGACCTCTTCCTCCGGGTTAGTTTTCCTCTGTCCCCTCTGTCCGGTCGCCGGCTCTCCAGCTGATGGCCCTATTCTGAGTTTGGTCGAGCTCGACCGGGATCCCTCCCTCAGGGAGCTGGTAGAGCCCTGGGACTTCTCGCCGGGTTGTGTGTTCCAGCGCTCCATTTTTCTCGTCTCTCCCCAGTTCATTTTCCCTCCTCCTCTCCGGTGGGCTCCTTCTCTCTTCTTGCGGTTTTCCGGCGTTTCACCTTCCGGCTAACCGTCTCCTCCGTTAGCATGGCCCTGCACGCCTGTCTTGGCGGCTCTCCGGCAGGGTTTCATGTCTCGTTTGTCCAAGAGAGGCACTTTCGGTTCTCGGTTTTTTCGAAAGCGGTTGGCCTCTCCGTTGTTCGTCTCCGAAGGATCATCACTGATCACTTCGATGTTTACTTCCACCTCTGGCGTGATGGTGGCCCTGATTGGCCCCGTTGAAGTCGCCCGTTGGAACGTTGAGGAAGAGGCCAGTTGGACTCCTGCTCGGCGACCTCCGCCTCTCTCCTAGTCATCGTCCTCTGCTGAGGCGTTCCCCGTCCCCCAGTTCCCCCCTGACCTCGCCGAAAGGTCTCATTCTCGGACAAGATCACCGTCTTCGGTTTGAACCCTAACCCTAGCCTTCTGTCTCCCCTCGCCCCTCGTCGATCCTGGTGGGCTCCATCTCCTGCCCCCCTTGCTGCACTGTCCTTCTTTGTTCCCGCCGTCTTGCGCCCTGGCCGCTCTGTCTCCGACAAAGCAACCCCCTTCTCCTCCCTCAGCCAATACCGTTTTCAAATTGAACAGTGCCAAACCATCATCCTCGGCAAGTTCTCTCCTCGGGCGCCTCATCTGTCACTGTTCCCTCTCCGGCCCCTCTTGCGCCAAATCTCTCTAGGCCATATCTTCTCTCGTCTGAATCGTGATCTGTCTCTTCGCTCTTCTCCCCCCGCCGCCTTGGGCTCCACCGGTCACGCCTGTGTCCCTCCACTGCCCGCATTTATGGCTCCCGTCAGCCGGGTCTTTTTCTTCCTACCCCCCAGTCTTCCTTACCCCTTTCCCGCTCGCCCTCCGGCCTCTGCCCAGGCCCCCCTTGTATTTTCACCCCCCTCTAGCCCCCCAACTGCTTTTGCCCCCTGCGTTTCCTCTCCCGCCTACCTCGATAGTTTCTCCAACTTCCTTTGCACCTCCGCCCTCCCACTCTCCGTCCTCCATCGTCCTCTTCTCCTCCTGGTCCCTCCCCCACTTCCCCCGCCATGGCCAACTTTCCGGTGAACCCACTCCCCTTCCTCCCTTCGGAGGCACTCTCCGGGATGGTGGCGGCCAGCTTCGAAAGCAACGGGCCAATGTCGCTCTCTCTGGGGACATCGTCCCACGTCATGAGAGTTTCGCCATCGCCGAGTGTGACGGTGTCGTCCCCCTGGTGATCGGATGAACCTCCTGATCGCTATCCGCCACCATGTCGTCAACAACATGTCCTCCAAACGTGGACAGATTTACCACAACCTCCATCCCTCTGCGCGTCGGGATCTTCACAGTTCCGGCAAGAGTACGTCGATTCGACGCGGACTTTATTTGCTCAACCTCCCCGCCCTTCGTCGTCACGATCGGATGATTCGCCTTCGTCACGCACATATGAAGCCAAAACTGCAAGCAAGCGCCGTTTGCGCGCGCTGGCGTGGTTTCATCGTTCCTAGGCTATCCCTGCGACCTCAAGTCCCTTCGACTTCCTGCAACAGATTTTGCTCGTCCTTCGGCCCAGCTCCTGTTCTGGCACACTCAAGACCCAGCTTCGCTAGGGTTCTGGTCAAGGTCCTCTACGACGATGATCTCGCGTGCCCAGAAGTCTCACTGTCAAGCACGGTCGTGAGTTGGACGGAGCTGGCCGATCCTGGACCTTCCGGTGTTCCTCCTTCAGTCTGACCTTGCTGCCTCACTGCCGGGCGACGAGGACCCGCCTCCCCCAAACAACGGCAATCCTCACCCCTTCCTGGAGCCGGATCCAGCCAGGCTAACCGGAATGGGTGCCAACACTACGGGGCCGATCAGCAGCTCTTCGGCCCGCGGGTGGATCAATGGCACCCTCCGCCACTTCCGCATGACCTGCCGGGTGCTAACCCTTGCGGAAGAAGAAGAGCCGCTCCACCTCTTACCACCTCGACCAGTAGGATAGCGAACCCATGGTTCCAGGGGCTGGGGCCGTGAGAACAGTGGAAGGCGGCTATCGGGCATTTCTCAGAAATCTTCCATGGAGGTGGGGTCCTGGCGGTACCAGCGCATCCCCCCCCGCAGTTCGCCCACCACTCGCCCCCCGGCGGAAGACGCCCGGGTTCAGTCAATCTCAAGCCTCCCAATACACTCCCCGGCTGCTCAAACCCCCCGCAGCTCCTCCGCAAACCCCGGCGGCCCCCATCATACTTGTCTACTCCAGGCGCCCGGAAGGCTGCTGGGGCCGTTCGGCTTCGGCTCCTGTCGTTCTGCGTCTCAGCCGACCCCTCCGTCACGGAGTGCTTCGCGCAAGGACAAGACTCCTCTCTCAGACAAAGATCTCAGGCGGAGCCTTCGGCTCAAAATCAAGTCTTTGGGTTTCAAGCGAAACCTCCACTCCGCCAAGGCAGGCCCCTCCATCCAAGACTTCCCAGCTATTGGAAGACTTATCAAACATCTCGAGGTCCATTCCATTCTTCCCTCTCTTTCAATTCAGCAATTCAACACTCAGCCTGTTCTCTTTGTGGCGTTCCCCGCCTTCTAAAGTCTCTCAACTGCTTCTCCTTCTTGCCAGCGAGTCGGATGACCCGGAGCTCGGCACCTGCGGACAGGGACGCGCCTGGGTCCGCCTTGTCTCCAAGGCAGGCCCAAGCTATCTAGGCCTCCGACCTCCTTGATGAAGATCCTCCTTCAACTTTTGTCGGGCATCCTGATTATGGCCCGTTTGGACTTTTTATTTTGCTTGTTATTGGCTACACTTTGCTCTCTGTGCTGTTGGGCTTCGTCCTGATGGCGGATCTATTCTACTTTCGTTGCCAGTGTGTTCATCTTATTTCCCCGCGCCCTGGCTTTGCCGGGTACGCCATGCTCTACTCAATTTCGCATTCGGCTCATGCTTTTTCATCGCGATTGGAAAGTACTCAGCTGGAACATCCGCGGCCTTAATGCGCACCCCAAACGCCTTGCTATTAGAAATCTAGTCAATTCCTGCCGCCCCAACGTTGTCTGTTTGCAGGAAACCAAAATGACCACCTTTGATCACTCTACTGTCCGCCACTTCCTTCCCAAACGCTTCGACCAATTTGCCTTTGTGCCCTCCCTCGGTGCCTCAGGCGGGTTGTTCATCGGCTGGAATAGCTCGTCGTTCTCTAGTGCCACGCTTTCGTCTCCCAGCACCAGCTCACAGTTTCTTTTCTTTCAATCAACAATGGCAGGCGTTGGACCCTCTCCAACATCTACGGACCTTGCCGGGATCTGGATAGGCCTTCCTTCACTGATTGGCTCGCCAATGTTCACATCCCTCATAACGATGACTGGCTCTTTGTGGGAGATTTCAACCTCTACCGCTCCCCTTATAATCGTAACCAAGGTCGCCCCACCTATCCAAAATGATGCTCTTCAACAATATCATCAGTCAACAAGGTTTATTGGAAATCCACCTAAACAATCGTCAGTTCACCTGGAGCAATATGCAAGCCTACCCCTCTCCTCATACAGCTTGATTGGTGTCTCTCTTCGACCCACTGGATCCATTCTTCCCTAACACCACCTTCAGTGCTCTCCCTAACACTGCTTCGGACCACTGCCCCTGCTTAGTCCGCATTGGTTCCGCCTTTGCTCACTCCCCTAGTCTTTCGGTTTGAAAACTTCTGGACGAAGCTCCCGGTTTCGCCAACGTCGTCCCAATCCGTTTTGAACAATGGCACCTTCCCCCAGGGACCCCATCCTCACCATCGCTTGTAAATTGAATTCTCTCCAAAAATCCTTGTCCCGTTGGAGCAAGCGCATGGGCCTTTTCGATTCCTGGATTCGCAACTCAACCATCATCCTCAACCTTCTTGACTTCACTGAAGAACATCGGACGTTGTCCATCCAAGAAAGAACTTCAGGAGATTGCTCAAATGCCCACACTTCGTCCCTCCTTCAAATTAAAAACCACTTATTGGAAGCAGCGTTACACCATTCGTGGACAAAATTAGGAGATGAATCCACTAAATTCTTTCACGCCGCTGCTAGCTCCAGAAGGCGCCAAAACAACATTCCCTTCCCGCCATTCAACTCCTTCTGGTGACTGGGGCCCGTTCCGAGGAAGACAAAGCTGAGGTCTTCCTGGATTTTTTCCTCTCAAAAATGGGCTTCTCCTCGCATCCTCCAAATGGTCTTTGATCATGGCGCTCCCTGGTGGACCGACACAACAACCTGGCCACTTGGCTGAGGATTTTTTCGACCGAAGAAATAGACTCAGTAGTACAACATCTCCCCTCCGAAAAGGCCCCTGGGCCGGACGGTTTCAATGGCTCTTCTTCAAAACCTGTTGGCCCATCATCAAAGCAAGACTTTCATTCTATCGGTCGCCACCTTTCTTCCTCGCCGCACATGGATCTCCAGCCCATTAATGGATCTTATATCACACTCATTGCCAAAAAAAACTGATTCTGTCAACGCCCAAGACTACAGGCCCATCTCCCTTCTCAAACCCTCGATTAAAATCTTCACCAAAATCCTTGCTAATCGTTCTCCAACCTATTACTTACTTCGATTATCCACCCACCACCAATATGGCTTCATCAAGAACAGATCCCTTAAGGACTGCTGGCCTGTTCTCTTGAGTATTCCAACCTTTGTAATCTTCCAAAGAACGCCTCTGGTCATCCTGTAAGCTAGACTTCCGAGAAGGCCTTTGACACCATCGAACACTCCACCATTATCCTCATGCTCTTTTCACCGGGATTTCCCCCTAAATGGATTCATTGGATTCAGGCTATTCTCTCCTCCGGTCACTCTCGCAGTCCTACTTAACCGGCTCCCCCGGAAATTCTTCCATTGCAAAAGGGAGTTAGACAAGGGGATCCCTTATCCCCTCTTCTCTTCATTATCGCGGCTGATCTTTTGCAGCATATCACTAATCGAGCTGCTTCGTTGGGCTATCAATCCACCCCCCGTGCTTGCCACCCTCGTCGGCATTGATTCCCTATTATTCAGTATGCCGACGATACCATGATTTTTCTGGAGGCGGAATCAAAGAACATCATTTTCTCAAAGCCCTAATCAATACCTTCTCTCTTCCACGGGGTCCATGTCAACTTCGGCAAATCCAGTTCTTATTCCAATTAAGGTCTCGGATGATCGGCTCGCATTCTCGCGGGCAACTTTCGGATGCTCTCTTGAATCCTTCCCCTTCACCTATCTTGGACTTCCCCTCGGCCTTCATAAACCCAAATTTCGGACTTCACCTTTCTTTTGGCCAGAGGTTGAACGCGTCTCGCCATACTTCCCTCTGCCTCTCCATGGCGGGCAAACTGCAGATTGTCAAACTCCGTCCTCTCCGCTCTCCCCCCACCTATGCTATGTGCTCCTTCAAACTTCCCATTCGGCTCATCAAGCAAATCGATCGCGCGCGACGAAACTGCCTCTGGAGAGGTTTCAACACCAACTCCTCATCCCTTCCTAAAGCCAACTGGCAACTTGTTTGTCAGCCCAAAAGGATGGGAGGGCTCGGGATCATTAACCTCCGCACGCAGAACACTGCCCTCTTACTCAAGCACCTCCACAAATTTCTCACGCACCAAGCCATCCCCTAGGTTGACCTCGTTTGGAAGCACTACTACTCCTCCTCCTTCTCGCCGACAATTGGTCCTCCCAGAGGCTCCGGCTGGTGGAGAGACGTCATCAAACTTTCACCCCTCTTCCTGGGTATTGCTCGCCCTTCGATTGGCAATGGTCGCTCTGTGTCCTTCTGGCACGACTGCTGGCTTCAGTTACCTTTGAAGCTCCTACTTCCAAGACTCTTCTCCTTTGCCTCAAACCCCACCTGCTCTGTCCATCACTTCTTCTCCCTACCTCACCCTGCCGACCATTTTGCCATCCCCCTTTCAGCCGAAGCCTTCGCTGAATTCCAAATTCTTGGCACTCTTACTGAGAGAATGAATCCACTCCAGCCAGTCCCAGACTCCTGGTCCCTCATTTGGAACTCCTCCACCTTCACTCCTAAAAAGTTCTACATCCACCACTTACAGCAACCCAACCCCCCTAAGGTCTTTACTTGGCTATGGAAGTCCAAATGCTCCAACAAGCTAAAAGTTTTCTTCTGGCTTTTGCTGGTTGACCGCCTCTCCTCGAAAAATTTGCTGAAGCGGCGGCGCATCCTCCCCGCAGAGGAGTCCGGGGATTGCCAGCTTTGCCTCCTTGGAGTGGAGGAAACTACCCGCCACCTTTTCTTTGAGTGCTCATTCAGTCGTCGCTGCTGGAACTTTCTACGAATCTACTGGCTGGATGATCCGTCAATTCATCTCAAGATTGCTGCCGCCAGGGCGGCACTATCCAGAACCTTTGCCATGGAGGCGATCAACATTGGTACTTGGGCAATTTGGCTTGTAAGGAACAAATGTATCTTCGATGGGATTCCCCCATCTTTTTCTTCCTGGCTGAATCTTTTCTATGTAATTTTTTCTACTCAATCTAGTAGATTCTCCCCCTCTCTGAGATCCTCTATTGGCTCCTGGTTGGAGTCACTTCATGCTTCGTTGTAACCTCTCTCCCTTGCCCTACGTGTAAGTTCTGCTTTTTCATTTAATTCAAAATCATAGTAGGAGCCTCTCCTACTGATTTTCATCAAAAAAATTAGTCAATACAGGTACGTTTATTGTAGAAAGACTTGCATCAATAGATGCACGTTTCAGAATGCTTTCACGCAACAAATGGGCATACTGCATGAATGACATTTATTGAAAATCATTACATCAAATGTATTCAATCAGACTAAACACCATGTGATTTTCACAGGAGATTTGCTGCTGAATACAAATATCATGTTCTCCCTCTGTTGATTTTAACAAGGGCTAAGAGTGTTTTAAAAGCAATTCTACCTTTCAATGATACAAATTATATTATTGAAATCAGTGTTCAAAAAATCGCTCCTAGGGAACCGAAAGGTGCTGGGCGGCACCCCCAACACCATGATTTGCGTCAAGGCATCGAGCTGAGCAGCCCCAGCGCCTAGGCGGTCAACCGCAGCACTAGGTGGTTGACCGTGGCACCTGGGCAGCTCGGTGCGGCAGCACCAAGGGGGAGGCTATGAGAGGTAGCCGAAGCAGGAGGATCCAGCAGGAGGCGTGTGCAGCCAGATCCAGCAGTGGGAGGCATGTGCAGCACAGATCAGTCGATGGTGTTCACATGTAGCCACTCATGGGAAGTATGTGGCTTGGTGCCATGGTGGGTGGGGAGGGGAGAAGGGAGAGCAGAGAAAGGATTGAAGTGAAGACTGAAGCTAGAGAGAAGGGGGTTGAAAAGAAGAGGGGAGGGGAACACCAAGATAGAAAACAAGAGAAGGAATAGAGAAGATATGAGTTCACAGGAAGAGAGGAAAACCTAGGAACCGTCTAGGCGCCTCTAGGAGCTAAGCACTGGGTCACCTCCCGACTAGCGCCGAGCACCTTCTTGAACACTGATAGAAATACTATTTTTTTTATAAAAGTCTGAATTCATGTCAATGCTACTTTGCAATGACCATCAAGCAATGGAAGAGATGTTTGCAGTGTCCTACAACCATTTTCCCTTCTTTTTCACAAACATAACATGACTTAAATTCTAGTACACAAAACAAGCACAGGTAAAACCATCAACCAAAGAGTCCACACAACTGTCCAATTAAACATCACAAGACAAAGTAAAGCATGGTAGTCGAGGGGGGAGGAGGCAGCAAGGTCTTGATATATCAACCCTAAAACTGGCGAGTCACGAAAACACTAAACCGGCAGTTTTTACCATCTTAGTAGTACCAAGGGTTGTATGCATGATACAGTGCCATATCGGCACCAAAAACCCAATGACTAGATGCTTGATTTTTGTGAAAGCACAAATGTTATACCTTCCTTGATTTCTTGCGATCACTGCTATGTCTACGAGACTTCTTAGAGTCATCCTTTTCATCCCTTTCAGAGCTTACATCATCTGCAGTGTCATGGTAGCGTCTCTTATGCTTCTTTTCCTTGTCCTTTTCTCTTTTCTTGTCCTTCAAACCATGGCTATCAGCATCAACAGCATCAATATCCATTTCATCTCTCCTCAATCGATCCTTTCCTTTGTCCTTTTCCCTTTCTTTCTCCCTGTCTCTTTCTTTTTCTTTGCGTTCTTCTCCTTCCTTTCTTTCTCTTTCCGCCGTTCTTTCTCTTCACGCCCCCTCTCTTTTTTTGCCTGAATAGAGGTGAAAAGGTCAAGGAAAAAAGCACAAGACAATGCTATACCTGACAAAAAGAAAGATGCTGCTGCTGATACAAGTAAAGAAGTTCCACCCATGTGTAAATGCATTTCGACACATTGCTAATTTAAGTGTAGAATTACCAATTGTAAACTGTGCTTGCTGACTTAATAAGTAGTAAATGTAGGATATCATGATTCAAAGCACTTTTATGGAATGCACGTAAGTGATACATCACATGGCAATACACGTGTTAGTACATTACCTTTTCTTCCTCCCTCAAGCGTTCTTTCTCTTTTAACCTTTCTTTCAGGTGGACAACACACTCTTCAAAAAGCTCTCTCGCGTAAGTTTCGCTGCCCAATGCCCTAATGCAAAGAATCAAATTAAAATCATCAAAACCTAGAGAAGACAAAATAACATAAAATATTAACACATGCAGTCAGGCAATTCAGTCATCCATGGGACATATATTTGCAAAGGAACTTCTGTTAAATCTGATGCACAATCCATTGTCTTGATTGCCATGTTTTGCAAACAAGCACATGTACCATTATTTGAAGAGTGCTGTTTTTCTGTAGCTAATATTGCACTGGATAAACATTTTATTTATAGATAGGCTATAAACAGTCTAGAGTAATATATGTACAACACTGTTAACGTGAGAATCAAGGTTCAACAATTCTCCAATATCAAAAATATTATAAAAAGTTTGTGCCATTGGTATGTGGCTGTGTGCATTACTACATCTCAAGACCTTTAAAACAAGCTTTTCTTTGGTCTACTCCAACTCAGACTGTTTTTACCCTGCCAGAGTCAACCCATGTGGCATGTTTACAGAAGTAACCGACCAGCTACCATACCCATGAAAAGCCAGTACTGGATAAAGCTTATCACTTCCTGGTACATGATAACAGTGCCAGTACACCGACCAGTTTAGTGTATCTGGATTTCCCTTACCTGTACTCTTGGCTATCTTCAAATAGTGCTTTAGAATCATCCCAAGTTGAAGAAGCTGATATTTCCTGCAATTTTTTGAAAGAAATACACATCAGCACAAAAGGATAAAATTCATAAGTGCAGTCTGGTGGCTTATCTCACTGACTCTAGATAAAACACAGACCTATTTGATCATATCATTGCATCT